>JABCKS010025551.1:0-13390 GCA_018851325.1 Termitomyces sp. DKA19 | reverse complement strand
ATAATTTTGCTGTGCATTAGTGAACTTTTTCAATATAAATCCAGCAGGCCTACAGGTCTGCCAAGTCAGTCCTTGACTATACATGGCTCCAATGCCTGTCTTTGAGGCATTGCACACCAGCCAAATAGGATCCTCTTTATGAGGATCAATGGGTTGAATGATTGGCATGTTACTGCAGATATGCTTAATCATATCAAAACACCTCTGGTGCAAGGGTTGCCAATAAAAGGGTGACCCATTCTGCATCATTGTCATAAGAGGCCCAATATATACAGATATATCAGGCAAAAAGTTGCTGATATAGTTTACTAACCCCATGAAGCATTGGATATTGTTGTAGGTTCTAGGAATGTGCCATTCCTGGATCCTAGTCAATTTAGACTCATCAGGGTGAATACCCTGATCATCTATAATGTGCCCTAAGCACTCTATGCACTCAGTGTAGAGTTTGCACTTCTTCCACTTGAGGTAGAGCTGGTTTTGATATAGTCATTCAAATACTATGCTGAGATGGTGCTTGTGATCCTCAATGGAATCAGAGTAGACAAATATATTGTCTAGATAAACATGCATCTATTTCCCTATGACATCCTAAAATATGGACATCATTAGATGCTGAAATGTAGCTAGAGCATTACAGTCTCCAATCTATATAATATGGCTATAATATGTTTCTGTAATAGTCATAAATGCAGTTTTGGATATGTCCAATGGACATATCTGTACCTGCTCATATGCATTAGTGAGGTCAATTTTTGACCTTACTCTTGTACAAGCTACATCTTTGTGTATGACCTCCTGATTGGGTAAGGGTGTCATATCCTTAACTGTATTGTCATTATGCTGGTGAGCATCTAAAGCCATTTGTAATGTTCTATCCTTCTTTGGAATACAGAGAAGGAATGCAGCCTGATTGACCATACATGGCTCCCACTACTTTGCCCACACATAGCAATCAATTTTCACTCTGAGCTGATCCTGGAGGGATTGCAAACACTGTAGCATAAAATACAAGTACCTTTTTGACTCATCAATGAGGTTCATCTCATGATTAACCTCTCTTTACAGAGGAAGCTTCTCCTTGGTACCATTTACAATATTGTGGTACCATTCATACTACTACTGCTTTAGATACAGGATATCATCTTGCATCAACCTAGGCTCTGCAGCTTGGTCCTTCTCTCTACAATTCCAAGGAATCCATTGATCCTTAGTTCCCTTACAAACAATATTACTACATTTGTACTTTTCCTGTAGAGCTGCCAGATGAATTTCACACTCATCTGGTATATTGAGTCAATTCTTCAACTCTCCTCCTAACATAGAAGCCCAATGAAACTCTTGTGGTTTTGAAATCTCCTTTGGAATAGCATGCCAGAATACCTCTCCAACAGTCCTCACCCTTTTGAGAGCTTCCCATGCACTCAGATCTATCATGACCTGATTCCACTCCTGTGGCATCTGTGGGTCAATGTCCTATTCCCTTGCATACTTGGGCACTGGCATGTCCCAAATCTTTCTACTAGTCTCAATCTCAACCAGTCAAAGTTGGGCACTAGCCAATGTTGGTTGCTTTGAAGCTCTCTGAACTTCTCCAGCTCTGCCCTCCTTCCCTCTTTCATAAGGAGTATTACTCTCCTTACTTGCTTCCAGAGGCACACCAGTTCATAGTGGTACAGTGCTTTCAGCCTATGCCTCTATCAACTCTGCATGTTCTCCACTGAGGGAAGGCCTACTGCCAGCTATGCATCATGGACTCTTGTCATCACAATGCTTTTTCATAGTCTGGAAACACTGCAGATGTCCATTGGCCTCATTCAACCTCAGCCTCTGCACTGGTGTTATCACTCCATCAATGATCACTTGATCATTGTTAAAGTCTAATTGGACTTTATGTTCCCTCATAAAAGGGGTGCTGATTATCATATCATACCAGTTGAAGTTTGCAACATTCATATAGACATTGCTATACTCCATTAGCACTTTTATAGTCACTTTTGTACCATAATTTACAATGGAATAACTTCCAATTATTCCTAGCTGTAGGGTAATTAGAGTAGCTAATACAGCCACTCAAACTCCAGCAATGTGTGCAAAAGATGGAGTGAGCCCTGATGTAGTGCTCCCCAAGTTCCAAAGTGTCTATGCCTGGTGACCATTAACCTCTACCCAGGTTACCAGACACTCCTTATTTATGACTAAAACTACTGGTCACTCCATAGCAGACTTGTCTGCCAATAATTTCACCTTGCATATTCATACTTGGTAAGGATGATCTTCCTGTGGATCATCCCTAGGTCCATAATCAGTGAAAGTATGAATTCCTTCACTATCACTATCACAAGTATAGTACTCATTATCATATGTCTCCAATTTGATATATTCATCCTGAGGCAGAAACCCTAATTCAGATGCATCTGCCTCATCACCAGATCCCTAGTCCTGAGCACTATCTGAATCTGCTCCTTCCTTAGGTATCTAGGACAGCACTACTATGTACACTGCATGGACATGCCCTTGTGGAGCTGCTTTATGTGGCTCCCAACAGTCCTGAGCAAAGTGGCCCTTCTTGCTATAGTTGTAGCAAGTGGTTGGACTTGTCATATCCCAAGGGAGTTGACCAACAGCATTGGTCACCCCCTTTAACCCTGGCTCACCCACCACCTGTCAAGGTTTCAACAGTGCTCCTTGCTCTGGGGCACTATGCCCCAGGCCTTGAGGTAATAACTGAGTCACTCTAGGTCTTATTAGTGCATGAGGTCCTCATGGAACCTCTCACCTTAGTGGCTGATCCTTACTTTGCTTATGGGGTATAGTGACACTATGTCCTGTATGGTTCTTGCTACACTCCAAGTAGTGCATAGCAGTCTTCTGACTGCTCTCATAGGCTCTAGCCTTAGACATAAATTCCTCTATGGTATTCATTTCCAGGGCTAGTCCCCCATCACATATGAAAGCAATAAGAATATCAGAGAGGATACCTTCTAAGAATCACTCTTGAATTGTGAATTCATTGGGAAACACAGCCATATTCTGAGCTTGATCCAGCAGGACATTATAGAAGCCCTGCACACCCTATTCAACCATATACCTAACTCTGCAGAATATATCATGAGCATCCTGCATTGTAGATGGTTGGATAAAACAATTATACAGACTGAGGACCATATCCTTGAATGTCCAATGTGCCTGCACCTGATTCACATGTATTACATGGCACAGATACTATTTGAGTGCTGCAGCACTCAAATAGTCCATAAGAGCAAGAACTTTTCCATGTTCTTGTTCCTCTCCACCTAGCTAAGCTATTGTATAATTTATGCACACACTCATAAGCTAATCTTCAAGTTCACTGAACTTGAAAGATCCCATATAAGGAGTAATGACCTTTAAAGATTCAGATCATTTATCTTTTACTCCTTCTGGCATTGCTACATGAACAGTTAAAAGCTGTTCCATAGTTGCTTGTAGACAATCATACATTGTCTGCCTATGAAACTCATGCACTTCTTCCATTCCAGGAGTGGCAAATTGCCCATAATACTGAGGAGGCATCTCGAATCTCCTTGGTTGTTGCAACTCCATACCCTCTTAAGGGTATGACTGTCTAGTGTGGCCAACATTGGCCATTTTTGAATCTACTACCACACTTTCCAAGCATGTGAGTAGATTCACTGCAGTTGGTGCAGGTTGGGAAGATTCCCTTCAAGCCTCAGAAGCTCCAGGGTGTATCTCACCTTTCTTCTACTTCACAGATGAAGGAAATTCTGATTGAACTCTACTTACATTTTGAGTGTCAATGGGAATGTTTCCCTGGAATCTGACACTCTGATCTTCTATAAAAGACTAACCATAGTCTTTCAAATCTCCCTGCTGGAACTTCTGTAGAACAACCCAGTTATTCCACATTAACCCCTGTCATTAAGTTGTATCATGCTGTATTGACACACAATTGGGATCTGCTGTGAATACAGATCCTCCCTCAGTTGATGCAGCTTCATTAGGAACAATTATTCCTAATACTGCTCTCCTCTGATGCTCCATTGCAGCCTGTCTGACTGCATAATCCTGGGGAGTTTCCCCTGACTGTTGAGGAGCTTGAAGCATTGAAAAGGCTTTGTCAACCAGAGATAATAACAACAGTTCATCCTTCTTGGACAGAAGAGATAGCCACTCTGAAGATACTTAAGATCCTTGAAGCTGTTTCCTCTGAAAGTATTCTTTTACCTCTTGTTCCAGGAAGTCCATATAGAGTTCAATGAACTCTTCAGAGGCCTTGGAAATAATATTATTCTCTAAACTTTGCTGAATCATGATATGTTTAGCCACTCTAGCCAGCAACTATTATCTAGTGGAAGCTTTAGAAACCTCCACATGATCCCTCTAGAACACAAGAATTCTCTGGTTGAGAACTTCACCCAGACCTGCTTCACAATCTGTATCTGAGGTATCAGGTGCTTCCTCAGGAACCATCTCAATGTAGACTGAGAATGTCATTCTCCTCCCTAAACCTAATGATGGGCCAAATGCACATTGAAAGAGACTGCTCCAGTCTCTCCACCTTGTGCAGCTTGTTGACCATCATTGGATGGTCAAGTAGGTGTAGTAGAGAAAAGGCCTTCTGGCATTCCTCCATCTCCCACACTCATGGCATGATGTGATGTGGCATCACTTCCTAATCCCTGTGGAGTGCTCTGAGATACTCTACTCACTGAGTTTCTGAGATCATGCCCAGAAACTCTTTTTCCCATAGACATTGATATGTCCACCCATTACTATAATGGAGCAATACTATTCTAGTACAAACACAGATGATAAAGTTAGAACTTCTTTTGAGGAAGTTCAATCACTTATTGTAGCAAAGATAGTCAACATAGATTGACTTAAAAAAATGTAATGTTATTACTTAGCCTTTTACACACTAGACTATAAGTCAGAACCTATTTATTGATTCTGGCTAAGGTTGTGCAAAAAGACTACTTGAGGTTACGTAATTAACCTCACAACTTATATACAAATTAAATAACTAATAATTGGTAATAACTGTAAAATATTAATAATTGTATATTAAGTGTTGTAACACACATAAGCCATTACACATAGTATACACTTTTTGACATTGAATACTTACATTTAGTTACTATCTTAACACCCAGTATACATTTTGGCAGACACCATTACCTGCAGTAACCATCTTTCTTTTTAGGCTACATTACTTACAAATAGTATAAATACCCCCTGTACATACCTAGTAAAAAAACAAAGAAATGGATAGAGCAACCTCAATTACTTGCATCTTAGTAGCTCCTTCAGCTCCAGAGCTCATTCTCATTCACCCTTACTCTCATTGATGGCTTAGCAACAAGCCTTAGTGACCCTGCCCTTAATTTAGCATGGCACCAAGTATGGATGCCTTAATATTATAGTGTCTTAGCAATGTTAGCAACTATGGCTAGTAACAAGTCTCATGTATTCCCTGAGTTCCTCCCCATTTGACTTACATTCTTGCTCCCCTTTTCCCTCCTTGTTGTTGGGCTTTTTTACCTACCTTAGCAATATTTTCTTAGTAGTTGTTTGTCTAATGAGTTGTTCTTAGCCCCTTTCCCACTTTAACAACTTCCATTTACCTACCACTATCCCTGTTATATACTGCCTTCCCCTTTATTCCTATTCCATTTTTTTTTGTTTAGTGACTTAGTGACATACTGTTAGCATCTAGCAACTTAGGCTAATGTTAATGGCTCCTTTCACTTGCACCCCTTTTTCACCCTACTCTCAACAGCTCTCATTCTCTGAGACAATTACTAACTTGTCCTCACACATATCCTATTGCCAGCTACCCTATCTGGTTGCCAGTGTACTCTAGGTCTTCCTTTTGGTTTCCTGCATGGCAGCTAGGCAGCATACTAACTGTGGTATTACTGATGATACCCAGAAAAAGGAATATGCAGCTCACTATGTCTCTTATGATATAGTGGAAACTTGACTTGGCTTACCAGAATTTAGTGACAACCTAGCAATTGGCAACAATGTTCCCTGGCCTCACACATATCAGAAATGGAAAGCAGCAGTACTTAGTTTATACCCTAGGGCTGATGCTAGTGCATAGTATACTCTTGGCAATCTCAAGCAACTTGTTAACCAGACCTTCAATAGTAGTTTAGCAACATTGGGATAATTTTCTGACTACTATTGGGATTTCCAATAGATTGCTAGGTAGCTCCTCACTAATGGCAAACTTTACTGAAATGAAGAATGTCACTTATTCCAGCAAGGTATCCCTATGTTGCTATGGTCTAAAATCATCCACTAGCTTGAACTTATGCTTCCTGATCACCACCCTAAAGATCCTTATAATGTGGAACAGGTCTTTGAAGGTGCAAAATGGATATTAAAGAGTACTGATACAGTGACCACCAAGTCAACTCCTACTGCCATGTCTGTCACTAGCACTCTTGGTATTATTCCAGCACCTGCTATTTCTGTTATACTACCCCCTGCCCCTAAATGCGAAGCTATTGAATTAGTAATAACCAAAGCAATCATTAGTGCTCTGGAATGCCTGGAAGCACTTTTTACTAATAGTAGTCAGCCTTACCAGCAAAATCAGTTCAACAACACTTGCCACTTTTGTGGCAAATCTGGTCTGACTATGGTATGAGGCATTTGTATCCAACTAGAACATATGATCCAGCAAAGTAGAATCTGTCAAAATGCTGAAGGCAAGATTGTCTTACTATCTGGCACTATAATCTTGAATTATTTTGGTAAATGGCTTTATAAGGATCATATCAAGGAATAGCACCACTTAAACCCTGGACAAATTATTACTGACAGACTCTCATCTAATGCTAACCCAGACTCTAAGCAAGCAACTATACAGCAGTCACTAATTTATGAGGTACTACAGCAGGACATCACTACTGGTAGATTTCTAACAAAGGACAAATGTATTAAGGCCTTGGAATGAGAATTGTTTGCCCTGTAATAAGCTGGCAAAAAGTTTGATGGTGTACAGATTCCCCAAGCTCCTTACCAAACCACTTGCAACAAGGCCCCCATTTCATCAGCTACTAACAATACTCCAGTGATTACCTCTTCCCCTAACTATGTACTAGCTCCTACTGCTAAGCCAGTTGACAAAGGCAAAGCACCAGAAAGATCTGTCACTAAGGATTTGCCCCCAGTTGCCAAGCCCACTGAACCCATTCCCCAGCCACTGGTATATCTGTTTTCTGGAATCCCTGCTTGCTACACACCACCTGCTAACAGAAATTTCACTGCTTTAGATTGCTGTAATGATGCTGCTTACAGGACTATGCCCTCTATCTATGATATTGAACAATTGAAGGCCATATTCAATCGAGTTTTAAGCACTCAGGTCACAGTTTCAGTTGGTGAGCTCTGCTCTATGGCACTGGACATTAGGAATCAGCTTAGGACAGCCATTATGCCCAAGTAATAAACAGGAATGAATACTAACATGGTACAGGACCCTAGTGACATATTTGAAGAAGTGTTACTAACATTTGCTATAGATGAGCCACAGTTTTTGGTAAGTTCCAATACCATTACCACTAACAGACTCACCTTAGCCCAGGCCAAGGTCTCTTCAATTGACCCAGTAGAAGCTTATATTAAGTTGCTACCTTCTGGGAAGGAACCAGTAGTTTTAACAGTTACTAAGGATTCTCAGTTGCTAAGGTCCATTATAATGCTAATCAACAACTAAGAAGAAATAGAGTGTATCATAGATAGCAGGTCTCAGATAATCTCTATGTCAGTAGAAGTTGCTAATAATCTTGGCTTATCCTATGATCCCAGTATCATCTTGAACATGCAGAGTGCTAACAGCACATTGGATAGATTATTAGGACTCACTAGGAATGTACTCTGTACTATTGGCAACTTGACACTATATCTTCAGATTCATGTATTATAGTCACCCACCTATGATATCCTCCTTAGTCAACCCTTTGACATCCTTACCAAAAGTTTGGTCAATACTCTTAGTGACATTGAGACTACCATTACAGTTACAGACCCCAATTTAGGCATGAGATGCATGATATTAATGTTTCCTCACAGAAAATATAAAAGAAACAATTGCTAAAAGATTTGCTATGAGACAGAACCACCCTAGTCCTTTCAGCACCAATCAGAATAGCAATGATGCTAACAACTTAGCAACTATAATAAGCTGTGACCATTCAATTAGTCTAGTGACATATATAGCTTCTTGCAATTTAGATGATAATATTTTACTTACAACATCTTGCACATATACAGACCCTACCTTAGCATACCTTTACACTACTGCTAGTGACATTTGCTCTTCTTTACTACCTCCTTGTTCTTATTTTGTTTCCACTAATATTTCTAACTCTTTGATTCTTGAACAGACTTTACCTTTCAATACTTGCATTATAGACCTTATACCTAAATATGTTAACATTCCTTTCTATGCTCAGTATATTGCTAACAATCCCACTAAAAGAAAAGGAGTATAGATGAAAAAGAAATACAAGCCAGTCACTATGAAGATCAAACCTGTTGCTGGCCATGTTAGCAAAGACTTCAGAATTGAGCAACAAATCTTTGGCAACCCACTAGCAAATATGCCACCACTCAATCCAAACCCTTCCCCATTCATACTAACCCAGTGATTCACTAGCAACCAACAAGTAACATTTGTTAAGGACTACAACACTGGCTTTCTCACTAGTGACAAACTCAATATCCTTATTAATCTTATTGCTAAGCAGGAAAAGGCTTTTGCTTGGGAGAACTTTGAATGAGGAAGCTTTTGCTCTGACTTCTTTCCCTCTATTAGGATACCAACAATCCTTCATATTCCCTGGGTTCAGCATAATTGCCCTATTCCCCCAGGACTTGAAAAAGAAGTATGTAAGATCATTTATGACAAAATCAAGGCTAACATCTATGAACTCTCAAACTCTGCTTATTGATTCTACTGGTTTTGTATCCTCAAGAAGAGTAGTAAGCTCTAAATTGTACATAGTCTAAAGCTGCTAAATCATGCCACCATTTGCCATTCTGGAGTAACCCCTTTCCCAGATCATGTCACTGAGTCTTTTGCTGGACAAATTTGTGGAGTGACACTAGACCTTTTTGTCAGCTATGATGAGTGACTAATTGACCTGGCCTCCTATAACTTGACAACATTCCAGACCCTATTTGACACTCTTTGTTTAGTAACCCTACTGATGGGTTGGAGCAACTCAGTACCAATCTTCCATGACAATGTTACATTTATCTTGCAGCCCAAAATCCCCCATAATATACTCAGTTTTATTGATGACATTAGTACTAAAGGTCCCAAAGACTGGAAGTTTGTTAACAGTAGTTCTGCTAAGCATCCTGCTAACCCAAATATTTGCTTAGCTCTCTGGGAGTTCTTTGAGCTCCTTAACTAGATTCTCTAGCATATGAAGTACTGTGGTGGTACATTTTCTAGTCACAAGCTTATCTTATGCACTCTGACATTTAAGATCTTGGGATATATTTGTATGCCTAAGAGTCAAGTTCCAGACAAAAGCCACTTAGCCTTACTTGAGCAATGGGGTCCTTGCCAGTTGCTATTTGAAGTTGGAGCCTTTTTGGGTATAGTCAGCATCCTTAGGATTTTTGTTAAGAATTTTGCTCATCATACTAATGACTTAACAAAACTCATATATACTAGTGTTCCTTTTGAGTTTGGTCCTGACCAAGTCAATGTCCAGCAAGACCTTGTTAATACTCTCAAAGATGCTAAGCTCCTAGTCCCCATTGACTATGAATCATCTGACTCAGTAATCTTAGTAGTTGATATGTTATATATCACTATAGGCTACTACCTCTGCCAGTGCCATAGCAACAACTACAAAGAATGTCACTACAATCACTTTGGGTCTATCACACTTAACAATAGAGAATCATGATTCAGTCAGCCCAAGCTCAAGCTCTATGGCCTCTACTGGGCTTTGCAGGTGTTATGGATGTATCTTATAGGAGTTAAGAACCTCATCATTGAAGTTGATACTCATTACATCAAGGGTATACTTCAGAACCCTAACATTTAGCCCTCTACTAGTATGTATTACTGGATTATAGTGATTTTAATGTTCTACTTTGAGCTTGTGTATATTAAAGGTACCTTTTATGACCCAGATGGACTTTTACAATGACTTCTACAGCCTAGCAACCCTCTTTTTGACAATAGCAACAACTCTGTATATAAAGATTGGATTGATTGACTATATGGCTTCATTTACTAAGTCCAACTCCCCTTTTCCTTACTTTGTCACATCTCTTCAGTTTCACAATCTATGCCCCCAGTCCTCAAATACTAGCCCTTAGCAACATTTGCTAGCAACACTTTTGATACAGCATCCCCATGTTTAGTGACTACCAATGAGTTTCTGCCTTTATGGGATGACACTACTACCATATATAGTAATGTGTCACATTCCACTAAGGCCATTGCTAGTGATGCTTGTATTGCTTTGGTCCAGAAGTTGCTTAGCAATTTAGTCAGGCTAGATGACTTTAGTGATAATGCCTATGTCAAATTTATTCACTTGCCACTATGTTCTTTACTGTAGATAGTAAGCTTTGGCAATAAAATAAAGATGGTGCCTACAAGTTGTTTATTCCTACTGACTATTGCTTACAAAGCTTGCAAGTGATCCATGATAACTTAGGCTATAGAGGACTTTTTGCTACCCACTCAGCCCTATTAGAATGTTTTTGGTGGCCCCAAGTTAGCACTGATATTATATGGTATATTCATACCTGCTATATCTGCCAGGTTCACCAAACAACAAAAGTACTCATCCCACCAGTTATTGCTATGCCAGCATCCTTGTTTAGCAAGATATACATTGACACTATATCTATACCACCTTCCAATAGATTCAAGTATATCATTCAAGAACATTGTTTGCTAACACATTATTCCAAGTTCCATATGCTCTTTAGAAAGAATAGTAACACTATTGCTAAGTGGTTATATGAAGATGTTGTTTTCTAATGGAGGGCCCTTAGCAAAATTATTACTGGCAATAGCACTCCTATTCTGAAAGTTGTGGCTTACTTAGCAAAGAAGTACAACTTGCACCATATTCAGGTTTCTAAGTACAACAAGCATGCTAATGGCATAGTTGAGTAACCTCACTTTAATGTTTGCCAGGCTCTTTTTAAGACAATAGACAGTGATCAACTCAGGTGGAGTACTGCATGTTATTCAGTCTTTTAGTCAGAATGTGTTACAGTATGCAAGTGAATGGGTTGTTCCCCTTATTATGCTGTTACCAATACTCATCCCCTTCTCTCTGCTGACATTGTAAAAGTAACATATCTACAACTGCCACCAAATTCCCTATTGTTTTTTATTGACCTTATAGCCTGATGAGCAATTGATTTACAATGTTTCCAAGAAGATCTTGAGTAACTCCATGATACTGTCCTTAGCACTTGGCATTTAGCCACTATTCATTTTGAAGCAGAACATGCCACTACAATTTATAACTACAATTTTCAGACCAGTGGCCTTATATTAATGAGAAATACTAGAATCAAAGTATCCTATAATAAAAAGATGAGGCCTCATTACTTAGGCCCTTTGGTGGTAATATTTCATAACCAGAGGGGCACTTACATCCTTTGTAAATTAGATAGCTTAGTTTTGCATTGATTGTAGCTACCTTTTGCTTGATCCCATATTTTGCTAGAGAACACATATCAGTGCCTAGCAATACTTTTGATATTGATACTTCCTGCTTACATGAACTTAAATAAACCAATCTAGTGGACAATGATGACATTAGCAATATTGCTAACAAAACCAACAACTAAATAACTATTTGCTAAGCCATAACAACTTTCATTTTCAATTCTACTTATATGTTTATTATACAGTCAGAAAAACCATCACTTACAATACAAAAACATTAAGTTCTTCATTTTGTCTATTTTATATCATCTTTTATTTGTTTTACTTTACAGACTTTTACTTCTTGATATTTTTCATTATAATTCTGTGCTTAGCAACTTTTTGCTAGCAACTAGTACACCTTTAGTTTTCATACTATAATAATTTACTGAGCATTTCCTCTTATAGTTATTAGTGCCAAGCAGTAACTACTAGTACATAGTGATTATTCTGTCTTTTTCATTTCTTCTTAATCCTAGACCCTATTTGATTTCACTTACCTTCTATTCCTTATATTATTCCTTAATTCTCTCTTAACTTCACATTACTATATTATATTTTTCAAAGACTTCTTAAGGAGGCCAGTCTAGGTAATAATATAAGAAGATATGAAACCCCTTAAAGGAGTTAGTCTGCAATATAATAACAAAAACAATTTTTAGAACAGCAGTTGCTAGGCATCAAGGTCAGCATCATCACTAGGCATATCCCCAAGCTCCTTCCTCTTTCCTTTCTCAATCTCATTCTCCTCCTGTCAGGCCAAGAAAGCTTGGCAGTCCTGCCAATAGCTTTCCAGGGTGACTAATAACTGCTTAGCAATGGCATAGTAGGTATAAGCTTTTAGCAGAGCCACCTTAGCCTTGTCCAAAGACTACTGAAAACCTTATTTAAGCTCAGCTGCTCTCTCCTCAAACCCCTATAGTAAAAAGGCAAACATCAATGGCTCTAGTAGTACTAGGTCCTTACTTAGCCACCCTAGATCATTATCACTAACCTTCTTTATGAGGGCTGAAGTACAAAGTACCTGGCAACATAATTGTTAGCAAAATAAATAGCAATAGAAGAAACCTATCAGTACTGGAATTGCCACTACCTCACCCTTGTCTTCTGCCTCTGCTTCTGCCTCTTCCTCCTTCTCAACTACCTCAACCCCACCCCATTCTTTATCATCCTCTTCCACCATCTCCTCCTCAATTGTTACTCTGTTAGTACCTTCTTCTAGCTCCCTTGCCACTTTGGCCTCTGCTATGACATCTATACTTTAGATACTAATGTTTGGTATACTCTTTATTTTCATTCTGACATATAGTATGCACTTTTTGACATTAATTACTTACACAAACTATGGTCCGTGCCTTTGGCACAGGCCTGTAGTTTTTGCTTAGACCCAGACCTAACTTCGCTATGCTCAGTTAGGTCTTCGATAGCCAACTCAATGCTTAATCCCAGACCTAATTTCGCTGTGCTCAGTTAGGTCTTCAATAGCCAACTCAATGCTTAATCCCAGCTCTAACTTTGCTGTGCTCAGTTAGAGCCTTGAGTTTTACAACTCAATGCTTAATCCTGGCTCTAACCTTACTGCGCTCAGTTAGAGTCTTATATTTCAAAACTCAATGCTTAATCTCAGACTTAACTTTACTACACTCAATTAAGGCCTTGAATTTCAAAACTTAATAT
>JABCKS010025550.1:0-13402 GCA_018851325.1 Termitomyces sp. DKA19 | reverse complement strand
TTCTCCTCCTGCCAGGCCAAGAAAGCCTGGCAGTCACAATGATAACTCTCAAGGGTGACCAGAGACCACTTAGCAATGGTGTAACGGGAGTGCACTTCCAGTAGAGTGACCCTAGCCTCATCCAGAGACTGTCAGAAGTGTCGCTCCAGTCTGGCTGCCCTCCCTTCAAAGCCCCATAGCAAAGAAGCAGGCATCAACAGCTCTGGTAGTGCCAGGTCTCCACCCAGCCACACTAAATCATTATCACCCACTTCCCTCATGGGGGTGGAAGTATGAAGCACCTAGCAACACAATTATTAGCAAAATCATTAGTGACAGAAGCAACTTACCAGCATTGGGATTGCCACTACCTCACCTTTGTCCTCAGCATCAGCCTCTTCCTTCTCCTCAACTACCTCAACCACCTCAACCCCACCCCATTCTTCTTTGTCCTCTTCTAACCCTTCCTCCTCAACTATTGCCTCACCAGTACCTTCTTCAGGCTCCTTGGCTGCTTCTTCTGTCTTGGCCACAGGTGTTGCTGGCCACATGACCACATCCTCCTCCAACTCTGCCACACTAGTGGTAATCCATTGTCACTTGGAACAAGCCAAGGGTTCTTCATTGCTACTACCACTAACCTTGCTCTTGACAACCCCCTGACTCTTTTGAAGTCACTTGCCCTTAGCAACTGTCCACTCTTTCACTGTCATCTTGTTCTGCTCAATAGAAAGATTTAAGCTTGAATGCTTAATCTGTATCAGGCACCCCATAGCCACTAACTCCCTCTGCCTTCTCATGAACTCTCTGGCTTGGCAAATGAGGGCAGCCCAAGTTGCTATCCATGACTCCTTGACAATTGTCCATGGTAAGAACAACCTTTTCTTGAGCTATCACAATGATAGCAAGGTTGGGTGCTAGTAGGGTACCAGCAGCTTTTGGGATCATTCTCTGACCAGCAGTAATCACACTGGAAGATGTTAGAAATGTTCTAGTAAAAAACACAAAGAGAACTTACTGCTCCTTGTTCTGCCTTAAATGTTTGGTGCTCCTCTGGCAACACCATTATCTTCCCTTTCACTTTCACTATGCTTACTCCCACTTCCATCCTACTATCCACCACTGTGGAGGCTTTTTGCCAACAAAGAAGGCCAATGAGCTCCTTGTCAGTAAAGGAGTCTTGAACAGGTTTCTATGAATAAGCTAGCAAGGGTTGCTAAGCACCAGTAGATAAGTGAAGACTTACCTCGAATCCCTCATCATCCTTCTTTACTTTTCCTTTGCCTTTTGGAGTCTTGGGCTGCTTTGGCAATGTTGTTGACTCCTTAGCAATGCTGCCAGCAATATGTTTGGGAGTGGAGGGGCTGGCCTCCCCAATGCCACCATGACCTTCACTATGGCTCACTCCTATCATTATTGTCAGCTTGTGTGGTGGATGCTGAAAGAAAAACTGGTTGTTACAAGACAAGTCCTTGAAAAGCTAAGGATACCTAAGCAATGCCACTAGCTCAAGCAACACTGCTATCACTTACTGTCATACCAGCCTCCAAGTCTTCAAGGAGGTAGTTGAGAGAAGGCACAGGAGGAGCCTAGCAAAAGACATTAGCAAAATTATCAATAACTACTAAAACTAAAGGAAAGTAAAAATTTACTCACAAAATGCTTGTTGAACTCATGCATCCAAGTCTCCCCCTTGTACTTCTCATACAAAGCCTGACACTCTTGATCAACCTGCATTAGCTCTGGCCAGTCGAGTCTACTACTGGCAGTCTTGAACCAGCAAAGCCACGTTTTGATGATAGTGGTGACCACCCCACGAGGATTTGTCACCAATTGCTGGTGGGCAGCTGCT
The DNA here is from genome assembly GCA_018851325.1 of Termitomyces sp. DKA19. Lineage (NCBI taxonomy): Eukaryota > Fungi > Basidiomycota > Agaricomycetes > Agaricales > Lyophyllaceae > Termitomyces > Termitomyces sp. DKA19. The sequence continues at coordinate 11,571 of JABCKS010025550.1, read as the reverse complement.
AAAAGAGACTGGGCCTTCTCCAGGAAGACTTTGGCCATAGCATGCTTGTTAATCAAATCAGTGGTAAAGGAAGCCATGGCAATTGGTTGAAAATAAGATGGGAATAGTTAAGCAAAGGAGAAGTGGGGGAATTGGGTTGAAGTTCAGCCAGGCACTAGTCTTTTATGGATATTTCCTTTTCCATGCATGGACCATTCAAGCAATCATGGGATTTGGTTGACTGAGGACAGTCAAAATTTCAGCATAGGGGAGGATGATAAAACCCATCTGTCACTGAGTACAGTTACTAACATCTCTGACTATCTTATTGAGACAGCACAGGACCTGGAGATCAGCATGAGATTTGCATGAAACCTTAGTAGCCATGGGAATTTTGGATCACAAGCATTTATCATGTGGAGCCTAGACCACATATCTAAAACAACCTTGCCAGAAGCCCCCTTAGCAACATTTGTTAGCAATAACCCCTAATGACATAGGCACTTTGCTTTCAAAAGAAACATATTAGCATGTGACTTCTTGGACCCTTCATTTTATTGATTACTAACATACTTGGACAGTGTCTACACTTCAGATACTGACATTCAGTATGCTCTTTATTTTCATTCTGACATGTAGTATGCACCTTTTGACATTGGATACTTATGTTTGGTTACTATCTTGACACCCAGCATGCATTTTGGCAGATGCTGTTACCTGTGGTAACCATCTTTCTTTTTGGGCTACATTACTTACAAACAGTATAAATACCCCTTGTATATACCTAGTAGAACAATGACAAAATGGGTAGAGCAACCCTAAGTACTTGCCCCTCAGTATCTCCCTGCTTCAGAACTCATTCTCATTCATCCTTACTCTTGTTAACAGCTTAGCAACAAGCCTTAGTGAACTTGTCCTTGATTTGGCATGGTACTAAGTATGGGTGCTCTTTGTGCATTAGTGTCTTAGCAACATTAGTGACTATGGCTAGCAACAAGTCTTGTGTGTCCCCTGGTTTACTCCCCATTTGATTTACATTCTTGTTTCCATGTCCTTCTTATCACTAGGTTTTACCTTAGCAATACCTTCTTAGCAGTTATTTGCCTAGCAACATGTTCTTAATTCCTTTCCCACTTAGCAACTTCCATTTACCTTACTGACATCACCATCACATACCACCTTACCTTCCATTCCAATTCCATTTTGTGTTTAGTGACTTAGGCTAATGTTAGTGATTGTTTTTACTTGCACCCCTTTTTCACCCTACCATATTCAGCTCTTATTCTCTGGGACAATTACCAACTTGCTCTCACCCACATCCTACTGCCAGCTACCCTATCTGGTTGCCAGTGCACTTGAGGTACTCCCTTCTGGTTTTCTGTATGGCAGCTAGGCAGCATAGGAGCACATCATTGTATAGGTGTCTGTGTGTGTTGTAGCTCTTCAATGTTGTTGAGTATAGTGAGTGCCCAGTGACCTTTTCCCTCCTCAAAGATTACATCCCATAAAGTCATGATTGTTCTTGCCCCTTGGTCATACAAGCAGTAACTACTATTAGCATAACCCACCAGATGAGTCTTCACCAAGCAAGGCTCTAGTTTTGACTTGACCAGTTCCTCACAGACTTTGCTCATGCCAAACACCCCCATGGTCTCAGGTGGTGTACTCATTGCCATCTACCAGTCCATGCTGCCTTCAGGATGATTTCTGGGTGGTGTGACATGTGAAGTAAATTTCATGTGTAGATCTGTGCTGTGGCTGCCTCCACCCACAATTCTTTTGGCAGGCCACTCTCTGTGAGCATACAGCAAACTCCCTTGAGGATGGTTCAATTTGCTCTTTCAACCAGCCTGTTTTGTGCATGTGTGTAGGGAGTGGTGACATGGAGAATAATTCTGTGCTGGCCAAGGTAAGTGGTCCAAAGTTCATTTACCCACTCTCTTCCAGCATTGACTCTGACCTCTTTCAGTTTCTTCCCTGTCTGATATTCTGATTTGGCATGATACAAAGTGAAAGCTGTGAGAGTCATAGTTGCATCTTTTCTGGTAAGAAAATAAACTGTCATGTGGGACAACCCTCTATCTACCACTACCATCATGTAGGTTGCTCCCCTGAGTGATTGGACACTAGTGGGTCCCCATAGGTTGATGTGGACTCTATTATTTAGGAAGCTCTCTGGTTCAACCTCTGCATCTGTATGGTCAAGATGCATGTTTGTTATACACATAATCCTTGCAGATGCCAGGTACTGTCAGGTTCCCTTTTATGTCTAGTCTGTCAACCAGGTTCTTTGCTAGGGCTTCCCTGATGGCTTTGATGCTTGCATGTCCAAACTGCCTATGCCAGACCTCAAGAGTGGTTGGTTTTGTCAGAGATTTTGCCATCATTGCTATAGGGCCAACTGCTTGTCCAAATGGGCTTAGTAAGTACATTCCACCTGTGCCTGTGCCATATGACACTTCCCTCCCACTTGGGTCCTAGAAGAAAACCTGACTGCTGCCAAATATCACCTTAAAACTGGCTTTGTTGAATCTATTTATTGAGATTAGGTTCAAGGCAAATCTGATGCATGCAATGCATTCTTAAAGGCTAGTTCTGACAATCCATGTGCAGTCTGGCACATATGTTTGACCATCCCTTTCCCTACTACTTGGAACAAAGTGCCCTTTGGTGCGGCATATCCTTCAATGGGTTTTAATAATTTCTCATAGTCAGAGAATTCCAATTTGTTGACAAAGAAGTGGTCTGTCACTCCAGAGTCTCCATATATTGGGATACTAGTAGTCTGTGCCCTGTAAGCACCTGTCTGCTCAGTTTTCTCAGATCTGTTCTTCTCACTTTGGGTGATTACAGATAGGGCATAGGTGATATGAGGGGTTGTTTGTGCCAGTTGTGTATTCAAGACTGCTATATTTGCTGTGGGGGTTGGAGTCAATGTCTCAATGGAGGGGGCTTTTGTCATCTTCACTTTGTTCCTGAAGTTTGGGGGAAATTGTCCTTCTTTTCCTCCTCCCTTCCAGTAGCAGTTCTCAATCACATGTCCAGTGTGCTTGCAGTTTGGATTAACACATATCAATTTGGGTTTGGTCTGTGCCTGCAGGGCTGTTGCTGATACCCCTGCTTTCTGCTGTTGCAATATGAGTTGGTCCCAGTGGGTAGTGAGTGCAGTAATAACCTCCTTTGATTCAATCTTTGAATAAACCCAAGCTACTATGGCATTCCAGGAATCTGGGAGTGAGGCAATGAGAATTGTATGGAAATTTTTGTTGTCAATGTTGGCTCCTTTTCAAGTTGCTGATTTCCACTTTTCCCTCAAGTCCTTGACATGTTTTAGGAAATGCATCCCATCCACAAATTCAGTAGTATGTAGTCACTTCTCTGCATTTATGTGCCACAATCTCAGAGAATATTCCATAATTGTTGGTGAGTGCTTCCCATGCTTCAGCTGCTGTGCCATCCATCTTTATCCCCAGTCCTACTGTATTTTTGGTATTGTATATGATGAGTCCAAGTGTCCAGATGTCCTGTTCCTCCTATTCCTCTAATGAGGGGAACTTTGAGGACCATTCTGTGATTTTTTTCCTCCCTGGCTTTGTGTCAAATGTTATTGTTGGCTTTTTAATTGTGAAATCAAGATATCTGTGAGCTTCTTGTACCCTCACTGCAATCAAGACTTGGCTTTTAAATGTTGAGTAGTTTATGCTGTTGAAGTGTGTGTCTTTGAAAAGGTTTGGTGGGTTAGATGAGTTTGCAGAGGTCATTTCTGTTGCAATCCAATGGACAGGGACACTGTAAGCATTGGCCATCCAGACACAATGGGGACCAGGTCCAGGTCAGGGTCAATATCTTTAGCCCATAGACAAAGAACAATGGATGAGAACTTACTTATATACAACAAACTGATGCCAGACATGCTCAGTTGATTGTGCACAGACTGAGGGTGAGTTCACTACATTACCTAGATGATTTGGACATTATACTTACAACAAACTTAGAATACTTACACTGTGCTAAATAGGTACACACAGAATACAGTCAATTGTGCACAGACTGAGGAATACTTACACTGTGCTAAATAGGATTCCATTTCCAACAGGTTATGGGTTATTGCTGCTCTAAATACTGAAGTGCAAATCCTGTACCTTAGAATCTGTGAGTGAAGACTGCTCACTTGTCTGTGTCTGTGCCAGGCTGATTGCCCAATTTCTTTTGATCTTATCTATGCAAACATCACATACCTCTGAAATCTCTTGTTCTTAACTTGAAAGACTACTGCCATGGTACCTACAAGTGAAAACCCAGCAGAAACTTCTGCAACTCCTGCACCACTCCCTCCTCCAACATTGTCTACTACCAGAATTGCTGAAATGAAGATGGTCAATAATTCAAGCAACCCTATGATACTTCCTGTTGGAAACATCATGTTGGTTTGGTCTGGCCATATACTAGATAAGGATGATGGCAAGTACATGGACTGGGCATATGCTATGAAATTAGAACTCCCAATGGTCTAGCTGTGGGACTATGTCTTTGATCTGCCATCTACCCCATATATTACCTACAAACCATGTGCTTACTGTGCCTGGGTGTCAAATTGATGCCTAGCATGCTCTTTCATTGAAAGGGCAATTTCCCCCTCAGAACAGAAGCTTTGTGCTGAGGAGGATGACCCTGTCATGCTATGGAAGTATTTGAAGGACCACCATAGTGGTGCTGTACCAGTTAAACAAGTCTGCCTTCTCCAGGAAGCCCTTACCATAAAATGCTCAATATCTGAACCCCTTATAAAGACAGTCAACACAATCTTTGAGAAAATTGATCATGGCTTTGATGCTGGGGGGGTTACAGAAGATCTGCTCAAATCTATTGCTGTATTATCTGCCTTGTCCAAAAAATCCTTCATGCACATTCAATCCATCATCTCTTGTGACTTGGGGCAGGCAGGGAACACCACAACATATGGGCCAGCTCAGATTACAAGATTCCTGGAAGGGGAGCAGACACTACCAGATGCCAATAAGTCTGTTTCTGCACCTACAGATATGACACCCACTGTGTTTGCTGCAAGACCTTTTAGGGGGAGCAATATCACCTGCACAACATGCAAAGCCCACAAATGCTCTGTGTAGGTCTACATTGGGCATACCACACTCTGGTACATTCTTGAAGGTGGCACTATGGAAGGAAAGACAATTGAGGAATTGAAAAAGGCCTATCTAGGCTACTATGAGAATCAGAGGAGGGATAAGGAGAAGAAGAAGACCTTGAAAATCACTTTCACACTGACCAGAGGCAGTGCATTCACTCTGGAAGGGGACTTAGAAACAATTGCAGCATATTTGGCTACACAAACAAGTAAAACTGGCCCCTTATCAAAACCAGAATTTGCTAGCTTAGCATCAGATGCAATCCCTGCTGCTGGACCCTTGACCAACATCAAAGAACTAGAATTTGACACATGGATCACATTCAAAAAGGAGCCAAAAGCCAGCATGGACTGGGGTGAATATACTAAGCTTGATCTCCACCACAAAACAGTTCTTTCTTGCAAAATTCAGATGACAAACCCATTCTTTCTGGACTCTGGCACTACTGTCCACATCTCTCCTGAAATCACTGACTTCATTTCCATCAACCCAATCCCAGAAAAGCTTATCTGTGGAGCAGGCAGGTCCTCCATCACAGCAACAGGAATTGGCACAATATGCCTTTCTGTTGAAGAAGGCACATATTTGGAACTCAAAAACTCACTGCATATACCAAAATTGATGGTGTATTTGTTATCTGTAAGCAAACTAGCATGACAAATTGGAATCACAACCACCTTTGACAATGTAGGAGCCACCCTGACCAAAAAAGTCAATGGCAAAATTATTGCCACTGGCACTCTACTCCCAAAACAAGACCTCTATGCACTTGACCTTTGCACTGATCACACTTTTGCAATCCATGCATCACCCAACCTCAAGTCTTGGCATCTCAGACTTGGGCATGCAAACTATCAATCCATCTTACAAATGGCATGTGCAGGTATGATCAAAGGTATGCCCTCATCCTTTTCCTCTAAACCTCCAGAATGTGACCACTGTATCCTTGGAAAATAGACCAGAACACTGGTACCAAAGGAGAGGGAGGAAGAGGAAGGGCATAGAGCAATGAGGAAACTAGAGAAAACCTGGGTAGACCTCACAGGGCAATCAGCCATTACATCTCATACTGGAATATTTATGTCATGAATATTGTTGACAACTACACAAATAAACCATGGTCAATTCCATTGAAAAAGAAAGATGATGAGTTTGATGAACTTAAAGCCTGGATCATTGCATGCAAAAACAAGACTGGGCTGTGCCTGAGAATATTATGTACTGGTCATGATGGGGAGTTCAATGGAGAAGAATACAAGGAATGGTACAAGCAAAGAGGGATCATATTAGAAGTTGGAGCCCCCTACATGTCCATGCATATAGGCCAAGTAGAATGCATGCATCAAATACTCATAGGGAAGGCTCATGCTATGAGGTTGGAGGCAAAGTGCCTACCTTACTTGTGGGATGAGTTCTATCTGATGGCAGCCCATCTTCACAGGAAGACCAAGACATCAGTGGCATGCAATGTTACCCTGGATAAACTATGGTGTGGGAGAAAACCAAACTACTCATACATCCATGAGATAGGCTGTCAAGTTTTTGTGATCATTCAGAACAAACACAACCCCAAGATATTCAAATGATCAATTGAATGTGTACTGATCAGATACAATCCCAACTCAAAAGACTACTGATGTTACAATTAATCTGCAAAGAAGGTTTATAGTTCCTACCACATGCAATTCATTGAGAGCTACAATGACTCTCTGACTGTTATTCCAAGCAAGCCAGATGCTGAAGAGACAGAATCAGATTTCCTTAGTATGAATTCTATCACCAGAGGATCAATGGACACACCTTCCCAATCTGCTCAGGAGGACAACAACAAGGCTCCAATTATCCCAGGTCATGTCCTTGACATACCACACCCAGTAGCCCAAGTTGAACTGTATGAAGATGAGCACATACCTGAGCCACAGATCTGTCAGTCCACAAGAACAATAATTCCAACAGAGAAGGCAAACCAAAGGAACCGGGGGGAAACTCACATAGAGAAGGCAGTCAGGGAGTCAAAGGAGGCAGCTAAATGCATCAGAAGTGAGAGGGTTGAATGTAAGAGGGCTGTCAAGGAGCAAAGGCAAGTTGAAGGAAATGATGTCACTACAATTGAACAGGAACCCAATCTTGATCAAATCCTCTTGGCACTGAATGCAATTAAGGACCTACCAGACCTGGACCCTGAGGCCAATCTTGAGACTCTACAAACATGGGAAGAGGCAAAGAGCTCACCTGATGGACCAAGATAGAAGGAATCATACCAGAAGGAGATCAATTCCCTGAAGGAAATGGGAGTATGGACTCTGGTCCCATAACAGGATGTTCCCCAAGGTCACTGGATTCTAAAGGGCAGGCCTGTTTTCACCATAAAGCAGGATGAGAATGGGAGGATCACTAGATTTAAGATGCAATATGTTGTACAAGGTTTCAACCAAATATATGGCAGGAATTATACAAGGATCACCTTACCTACAGTGTGCATGGAATCCTGGAGAATTTTACTGCATCTAGCAGCTTCACTAGGCTGGGATGCAATGAGGAGAAGATGGTATATATAGAGCAACCAAAGGGTTTTGAAGAGAAGGGGAAGGAAAGATAGGTGTGTCAGTTGTTAAAAGGGTTATATGGAATAAAGCAAGCTGGCCAAATATAGAACAAGACGCTTGACAGCCACATGCAGAAGTGGGGGTTCACACAACTGGTATGTGAAGCATGCATTTTTGAAAACTGGTGTAGGGATAGTGACCATGGGGGTACATGTTGACAACTTCCTTGCCATTGCCAGCACAAGGAAAGTGAGCAAGAAATTCAAAGAAGAGATGGCAAGTGTGTGGACTATTGTGGATCTGGGTATGCCTAAACATATTCTGGGCATTGCTGTTGACTGGGATTGGGAGAGCCACCAAGTTCACCTATCACAAACAGTGCTGATCAATAGGCTCATTCAACAATTTGGCCAGTCAGAAGCCATACTGGTGTCAACATCTATAGAACCAGGGATGAAACTGCATTGTGTGGACTTGTCAAAATTATCATACAAACAATGCAAGAAGATCTCTTGAATACCTTATAGGAGACTGGTAGGGGGACTATTGTGGCTGGCAGTATTTACATGACCAGACATCTAATATGCTGTCCAACAACTCTCCCAGTACCTTGATTGTTACACCAAGACATGTTGGAATGCAGTGATTTGGACAATTTGTTATCTGAAAGGTACATGCATGCTTAGTTTATTCCTTGAAGGGAAACAGCTAATAGCATTGCTGGGATTCACAGACTCTGACTGGGCCAACTGCCTGGATACTAGGAGGAGTGTGGGTGGATATGTGTGGACTATTGGGTCTGGTATCATCTTGTAGTTGACCTGCAAGCAGCATACAGTTGTTGCTTCCTCATGTAAGGCAGAATACATATTGGCTTATGAAGCTACACAGGAATGCATATAGTTGCATATACTGATGACAGCAATTGGATATTCACCCCTGGGGGCCATGACATTACTCTGCAACAACAACTTAGCTATTAATCTATCCAAGGTCCCAATGCTCCACCAGCATATCAAGCATGTGGACATAAAGTATCATTTCTTATGGGAGCACATCATCTTAAAGGAGATCAAAGTGCAATACACCAACACTAAAAGTAATGTTACTGACATGTTCACAAAGGCCTTCCCCACTCCACAATCCTTGAAACTACATACTATCCTTGGGATGACACAGAACTCTGTGCAAGGAGGTTTTGATCAATGCTTATGGTGAGGAGGAGTGTTGCAATCTGATGGACAGGGACACTATAAGTGTTGGCCATCCAGACACAATGGGGGCCAGGTCCAGGTCAGGGTCAATATCTTTGGCCAGTAGACAAAGAACAATGGATGAGAACTTACTTATATACAACAAACTGATACCAGACACCCTCAGTTGATTGTGCACAGACTGAGGGTGAGTTCACTACATTACCTAGATGATTTGGACATTATACTTACAACAAACTTAGAATACTTACACTGTGCTAAATGGGTACACACAGGATACAGTCAATTGTGCACAGACTAAGGAATACTTACACTATGCTAAATAGGATTCCAATTCCAACAATTTCTACTATAGGTGTCTAACTGGGTGTGATGTGTGTGGGTTTTGTAGTGAGTTGCTATTTGGAGCAATGGCTCAATGTAGTGGGAGTGTGGATGGGGCCCATAACCTGTAGAGAAACACAGAAGTCCTCAGTCACTCCAACAATATGTGGTTGACTGAGTGTATTATTTACTTGTAGAGAAATACAAAAGTCTACAGGAGATATTTTAGTTGGAGGGTAAATAAGATGTAAGTATAGTGTGCTCACCCTCAGTCACTCCAACAATATGTAGTTGACTGAGGTTAACAATGTCCTATTGTACAAATATCTGGTATAATAAATAATGTTTGATGGTGGCTACCAATTGCCACCACATTTGGTGGTGACTGAGGGATTGCCAGATAAGGAAATGGATAGGTAAGTATGACATACTAATGGGCTGTGCAAGTCCAATCTCATCAATGGGTATTCAATGTAAGTAGTCAGTGTTGTGACAATGACTGAATATTGATGCAAACTCTGAGTTTGGCTAAGGTTTGCTAAGTTTGCAAAACCTAGTCAGAAGTTGTCATACTCAGGTTTGGGAAATGTTCAGGGCTTATCTACACCAAAATCTCACTCCAATAGAATGCTTTAATATTTTTATTGATTTAGTTCTAAGTTTGAGATGGCCTTGTGCTTATGAATAGGGCCCAAAAAGTATATATTACTGTTGCCAGAAGTAAGACCTCACTCATAAACTTCAGGAAACTGCTCCCTGGGGATTTCTGAGCCATGGAAAGTGTAAAGTTGTTGCCTAGTAATTTGCAATGTAACATGGACAACAACTAGAAATGGAGTTGTATTACAATGTATCTGTACAAAGTGCATAAGTATATATCTAGAAACAGAGTGGATAAGCTTAAAGAATAATATCCTATGCAGTCCAATTACTGTAGGAGGATTATTACATGTATGTATCATAAATCTACTCCCCACTTAGAAGGTGGATGGAAGGCAAAAGAGATCCATCCTCAGTGCCTATTGCTGGCACCAATCATTTGCATTTCCTACCACATCATCACTTTCCACATGTCTATTTATTCTCTTGGAACTCCTGAATTGCCTCCATCATATGTGGCACATCATACTGTAGAGTCTGTAGAGGCAAAAATACAATATAAGTCCTCAATGGCTCTACAAATAAGTGGAGACAATTGTATTAACCTGTAGAGTTGAAAATACAGTGTAAGTCTACAAGTATATAAGTAAAGTGTCTATAGGATATTATTAAGTAGTGGTCACCCTCAATGGCTCTACAAATAAGTGGAAATTGCTGAGGGCAGCAGTTTGCATACATAAGTTTTATATGAAAAGACAATAAAGTTTTCTGAAGACTAGCAAACAACATACTCACTAGAATATGAGGCTAGCAGTTGGCAGTGTCCTCAAAAGAAAGTAAAATAAAGAAATAAATAATAGTCATGCACTCAAGTATATCTCCCTCAATACTCCTCCAGAGGTGTGGGACACATTGATGGTTTGAGGCCCAGTTTCAACACAAGGTAGTCATACTGAGTGAGTAAGGATTTGCTTAAAAGATTGGCAAAATTTTTAGTAGATGCTGCAGGTTTGATCTTGATATTGCCTTCCTGGACCCATTTGCAGATATAAAATGATGGATGTTGATATGCTTGGCTTGAGAGTGTTCCTTGGTTGACACAGGCAGGGCTATAGATGGACAATTGTAAGCATTTAAAGTGATCAGCAAAGGTTGTGGTAAAGCTACACGTAATGCAACATCTCCATTAGCATGAACACCAGAAGCCAGAGTATTGCAGACAAAGGTTTGACTATATATTCCTGCACTGTAAATGAATATTGTCCTGCTCAAATTGTTGTCCACAGATTTCATCACAGTAATGAAAGTCTCCAATTGTTCAGCATTGAACTTAACCTTGTTTTCATCAACTCTCCTTTTCAACTCCTCAGCATTATAATTTGTCTCTTCTTGCAAAAGTCTGTTGCCTAAATTTGTTCAATCAGTATAAAGTTGAATACTCTATACAAAGGACAATTACCTGGAATGACATTCCAAATTTGCTGAGGTTGTGGCATATTAGGGAAATCTTGAAGGGCTTTTGCAAAGTTCATCAAGTTGTCATTGATAAGGCAAAGGCCATAGTCATTGATAGTTTCATTTGTAAAAATTTGATCTTGGTATTGCCCCATACATTCCAATCTGCATCAAAGATCATCACAAATAGAATGTTTGAATGTATTCCAGAGAATCTCTGGAGTGGTAAGAGCACAGTGAAGTAGGATGGTACAGAAGAGTTGTCTAAGAGCTGATCCTAGTTGGATAGGAGCAGCTTCAGCAAGA
>JABCKS010025549.1:0-13405 GCA_018851325.1 Termitomyces sp. DKA19 | reverse complement strand
AAGAAGAAGGATAGTATGCTTCACCTCTGTGTCAACTACTGAAGGCTAAACTAGATCATGAGGAAGAACTGGTACCCCCTCATTGTAGACCTTATAAACCAACTTTGGAGTGCCAAGGTATATACAAAGATCAACCTTTACTCCAAGTACAACAATGTCCATATTGCCCCTGGATATAAGTGAAAGACCACCTTCTAGACTTAATATGGACTCCTTGAATATCTTGTAATGCCTTTCAGAATGACCAACTCCTCTGCCACCTTCCAGTACTTTATGAACAACATCTTCTATAACATAAACAATGTCTTTATGGTGGTATATCTAAACAATATCTTCATCTACTCTAACTCCCTCACAGAACACTGAGATCATGTCTGACATGTCTTGGAGCAACTCCAACAATACAACTTCTATACCAAACTGGAAAAGTACTCCTTCCATACCTAAAAAGTTGAGTATCTGGGTATCATTGTTACTTCAGAAGGTGTCTGCATAGATCTAGGCAAGGTTGACACTATCACTAACTGGCTCTGCCTATGGAATATAAAGGAACTCTAGTCCTTCCTCAGCTTTGCAAACTTCTATCAGGGGTTCATTGACAATTACTTTAGAATCACAAAAAAACTCACTCACCTCACCCAGAAAGACACCCCATGGAACTGGGACTCAGACTGTCAAGACATTTTCAAACTCCTCAAAACTGTCTTCACCTCTGCCCCCATTCTCCAACACTATAACTCCTCCCTCTTCATCATCTTTGAATGTGATGTCTCTGACTACACTCTCACTGGAATTCTCTCTCAGACCAACCTTGACATCTAGAAACTTTGCCCTATTGTATTCTATGCCCACTCTATAATCCTTGTGGAACTCAACTATGACATCTACAACAAAGAGCTCCTCACAATCATGAAAGCCTTTTAGCAGTGGAGAGCATACTTGTAGGGCACCCATTACAGCATCCAGGTTTACTTAGACTACAACAACCTCCAGTACTTCACAATCACCAAGCAACTTAGCTGCCAGCAAGCCCAATGGTCTGAATTGTTGTTCAAGTATGACTTCATTATCTGATATTGCCCTGGCCATCTCAGAGCCAAGCCCGATACCCTAACTTAAAGGCCTAATATTTACCCTCAAAAATCCTTCAAGGCTAGATGAAATACCTTCAATCAATACATCATCATCCTCTTCAAGCAACTCTGGGCTACACTTCTACTAAACAACAAAGGCCTTCTTCAACAAATCCACCAGGTGCCCCCAGACAACTACTTCTGCTCCCACAACTCCCAGAACTCTCCCTCTTTCCCCTTCAAAACCCCCTCTGAACCCTCCATCTTTACCCTTTCCTCTGACAACCAATTCCTCCTCCATAATGACATAATCTACATTCCAGACCACCAAAAACTATGTCTTAAGGTTCTTCAACAGTATCATGATCACAAACTCTGGGGTCATCCAGGGGTCCAGAAGACCCTGCAACTTGTTATGTGAATGTACTTCTGGCTAGAACTCAAGAAAGACATCACTTAGTATGTCCATACCTGTGAGGGCATGTTGCTGGGCCAAGATTCCATGCCACTGACCATTTGGACTCCTTAAACCCCTCCCAATAGGATGCTGGCCCTAATTTTCCATCCCTATAGACCACATTGTCAAACTCTCAGAGTCAAAGGAACATGACACAATCCTTATCATAGTATACTGATTAATGAAACAAGCAGTCTTCATTCCTTGCTACACTATGGCCAATGCCTTGCACTTAACCTGACATTTCATCACTCACATTTTTGCAAAACATGGCCTGCCCAATGACATCATCTCCAACCAAGGGACTCTGTTCATCTTGTGATTCTGGCAGTCCCTGTGCTAGGCTCTAGACATCAAATCCTATCTGTCAACACCCTATCACCCAGAGATCAATGGGAAAACCAAGCACATCAACCAAACCCTGGAGCAGTACCTCTGACTATATATAAACTACCTATAGGATGACTAGTACATCAAACTTTCTCTTGCTGAATTCACTTACAACAATTCTCCACACTCAGCTATTAAAGTCTCCTCTTTTTCTGTAAACAAGGGATATAACCTCCAGCTCACCATCTCTCTTTATGATGTACCCTCTCATACTGCCCATGCTACTACCCAGGACCTTCAGGACCTACAAGAATACCTCAAACACAAATTCAGAACTGCTGACCAAGCCTATTGCAAACATGTAGATGCTCACTAGAGTACAACTCTAAACTGGCCCATAGAGTCCCTTGTCTGACTCAACTAAAGGAACATCAAGACTTGGTGGCCCTTTCCAAAACTTGACCACAAGTATCTTGGACTTTTCAAGATACTCCAAAAGGTATCCTCCCATGCATACCAACTCAACCTTCCTACTGGAATGAAGGGGATCCACCCCATCTTCTACATCTGACTCCTAGAGCAATATAACTCAGAACCCTTCCCTGGCCAGTGGAACAAGCCCCCTCCTACTATCAAGGTCAATGGAGAAGCCCAGTACAAGGTCAACATTATTATTGACTCTTAATGCTGCCATGGCTGAATCAAATGCCTTGTCTGGTAGACTAGGTACAGACCCAAGGACAATACTTGAGAACCATTAAGACACTTCCATAACACCTCTGAAGCCCTTTGGAACTTCCACTGAGACCACCTCCAAAAACCCCAAAACTTACAACCCAAGCTATAACCTTAGAGCTACTTAGAGTATAACCTCATCCTGAGCTCAAAGGAAATTCAACTTTCCCCTGCACATTTCTGTTATCCTACCTTTCCCTTCTTATCTCTGCTGCATCTCCTCTATTTATCTTATCACCCATCTTATCTCACTTGTCTTATTCCCACCTGGTCCTGTTATCTTATTTTCTATCTTATTCAGCCTATCTTATTGCCTTCTTATTGTCCTGTCTTATCCAGCCTATCTTATTGCCTTATTTTATCTCATCTAATCTCCTCATCTTGTCCAGGCTGAAACTAAAAAAAATATTGCTCTTGCAAAAAAAAAAAAAAAAAAAAAAAAAAGGGAAGAAAAGAAGACCAAGATACTATAAGAAAACAGAAAGCAATCTATATACAAAGAATCTTGTCAGATGAGGGCCCTGTCCCCCTCCCCTCACCCAGCCACCCTCTTTTTGCCTTTTACTCTCCTCTAAGCCTCTCTCTTTACCTTTTAGAGATCCACCACCTCTACCCTATCACTCTTTTTTGTAGTTATATCCACTTCTTTTAGAGAGGGAACTAACATCCCTTGCTCTTCTTGGGACTCTGTAGACAGCATGTCCTGGGTCTCCTTATACACATTGTCCAGGGTAGACAGAGGGTTCATAAGGCTCTGTACCTCCCACTTCAGAGGCCCCTCCAGACCTATTACTAGTTGGCAATGGGCTCTCTCCAGGTGCTCTAACTTTTTCATTTCCTGCTCAATCTTTGTGGGTAGCTTATACTCTGGGCAGATCTGACAAAGGCTATCTTAGATAAATACATGGGTGTAGTCACTCCATCTAGGAGACTCCAATGGGTCTAGGCTTGCCCTGGAAAGAATTAGTCCAAACTCCAGAACAAGCAGTAGAACTTACCCAAATATGCTAGGTAGTACTCTGCCTGCTGACTTACTAACCAGCCTCTTTTACTTGTCTACTTTCACTGCCTCTAGACAATTCCACCAAACAACTCCCCCTCTCCTAGTTCTACTAGCTTCTGGTGCTCCAGCCCCAGCACTGTTCCCTGACTCTGCTCCTATAATGCTTAGTACACCTGGCATAGAGCATCCAACTCCTCTATCTGCACTGACAACTTTTGGATCAGCTCTTTATTCTGCTCTATGATGTGCTGGTTCTGCTCCAGTTAGATAATCTTGACTTGCCAGAGCCAGGCCACCTCCCTCAGCAGGCTGATCATCTTGCTCAACAGTGATGTCTTGTGGACAGAGAAATTGAGGAAGGTTCAAATAGATGAGCTTAGGAACCAAAAGAAAAGGAAAGAGAGCCCAACACAGCAATACCTAAGCTCCAAGTTCTTCTGAGACAATATTCAACACTTTAAGCCCACCCATGAACTCAGGGGACTAAACAATGGGAGGAACAGTGGGATCCTAGGACCTAAAAGGCACACTACTAATAGTTCTGCAACCCCCCCATCATTCCTCTATGGCCTTGCCTGTGCTCCTCCTGCAATCTCTGCCCTATATCCACCAGACTTAACCTTGTCAATGCCACTGCTTCTGAATAGGCTTCCAGGGGTCAGCTCTCTATCACCACCTCTATCCAAGGCCACTGTACCCTCTAAAGCCTCCTAACTAGTGCTACCTCCTCCTCTTGCCAGCCTGCCTGCTACTGAGCCCAGAACAAGCAGCCATATGCATTAGTCCTAGCACCCATTGCATATATCTTAGGTACAATAGGGCTGGCCTGGGGGGGAAAGAGTACAGGGCTTACTATGTATATGATAGGAGTTGCACTAGGTAAGTCAGCATTGGGAGTAATAAACAAGACTACAAGTCACTCACTGGGCAATTTGCAATGCACTATTCATAGAAGGACTGCTCAACCCTGCCAGCAAGTCCTTACATGTATGTCCCAGCCCTAATTTCCCCAACCTCAACTGTCCCTACCTCTACCCTTCCTCCATTGGCCTCCTCCAACTAGGAGGGCCCTGCCCTGAGTTCTAATGCCTCTGCCTGCCATTGTTGCTGCTCTGCTGGAACTCAACCTAAGGCTGTAACTCAGGACAAAACCACTTATATTGAAAAAGCCAATTGACAGCTTCCTGCTTCCTGTGCTGTTGTTGTTTGCTCTATCTTACCTTGTACACCATCCACTCAGCAATATTATTGCCCATAGGAGGTATAGGAGACCTGGAAGTTAGAGAAGACATAGGAAGTTGATCTAAAAAATTGGATGGAAAACTATTGAAGAAACTCTTGGAAAATTACTAGATCTCTACAAATATTTCTGGGGACCTGCAACACCTACTGCACCTTGAGGGCTTGATACTTGGAGGGGAGGTAATGTTAGAACTCCACTAATTTCATCCCACTAACCTCTGCCACTTCAAAAACTACCTAAACCAACTCCATTTAGCCTTTATATACTCCTGCCCCCTACCTGGCCCTTACTATGACCTACACATGCATCATCAGATCACTGGTCCCTGCATTCCTGAGCCCTGACCTTGACAATAGGGGCTGACCCCACCTTAAGACAATTCTATGCCTACAGATCCTACTATGGGGCCTGTGTTGGACCTCATAGAGGCCTTGCTGCAGTAGAAGCCAAGTTTTAGGCAGATGCCACCCACTCAGAGACCCTCTATCTTGTCTGACTCTTCCCAGAAACCCTAAGTATATAGCCCCAAGCTCCCCATAGTCAGTCACTAGTTTTGATATTGCCTACTTTTATCCACTTCCCATCTCTCTACTCTTTTTGTCACTATTCCTACTTAATCTATTCTCTTTCTCCTCTCTCTTTCCACTTTCTAGTGTAGTTGTCTCAGTCTACAGAACATTTCCATGGACTTCAACCATCTCTGCTCTCTTCACATTAGCTCTGGGACATTGCCTAGCACTCAGATCAGCCTCAAAACACCTGTACATTCCCTTCTCAGTCATTGACTAACCAACTAGCAGGTTCTTGCTCTTAGAAGTGAGCTTCCAAGTTCTCTGGACCTAACAGATAAGATGTTTGGCTTTAGAATAGTTGTGGTACTTATAGAAGTGATATTCTAAGCATATCATGCTGAATATATAGTAATGGCTTATAACTTGAAAGTGACACAGTTCTGGAGCAACATATAAATGATATTATCATTTGTTATCTGGTCTACTTGATTGTCACAAAATATAGGCTAAAAGATGTGCACTTGCAAGGATGATAAATACACTATTAAAAAGAGCTGTTGAGTTAATGTGGTTGTATGCATTAATAGCTTTCTGATATATGCTGACATGGGCAAACACAAATGCCATCTACTTAGTAAATAACAATCTTAAGTATTTCTGTAGGGACAATAATTGTGTTGAAGCAAATTTAAAGATAGTTTGCTAATAAATCTGGTAAATCCAGTTAAATATAAATCCAGTTAAATATAAGTCCTAGTACTGAATTCAGGATTTTAGAATGAGAGTAGTATAGTACATAGCATGCTATTGACTCAAGTTCAAGATTATAGCCCACTTTATCTGACTATTAATAAGTTCCAGCTATTGCTGAATACTTGTAATAGAATGCCCATTATACTCTTATGCAATACTTTATTCAATCATTTAATTATTATCATTGTTACTAAACTATAGTAGTGTTACATGATGCTACCTATAAATACTAATTATATACTTATATAAGGCAGCACCTTACTTCATACTTCATAGACAGAACAATTGACTGGTTTTGTGTTATAGAGTGTGGACTGTAAGCAGCATAACCTGTAATGAAAACATTACATTTTTTTAACATAAATAAGTAGTTACTTGTTTGTAAAGCAGAAGTTAAACTTCTGAAAAAGAAGTTGGTAAGACCTACTTGTTGCTGAGTACTATTATTGACATCTCCAACTATCTTATTTGCACAGCATATAGCTTAGACATGACATAAGACTTGTATACTTCTTGTTATTCTTTTGATTCCTGTTTTACAGATCATGTATGAGTCATATAACTTATTACATATAGTTTGGCCCCTAGGTCTGGAATAATGTAGCCTTTTGCACAGAACTTTAGTAACTATGAGACTTTTGGATCATGAACCTCATCATATGGAGTTTAGCCTTTAGGTCTGGAACAATCAGGCTGAGACTTTTCTTTAACAATTACTAGTAATATTCCTTAGTGACAGCAGTACTTCTCCTTTTTCAAAGTCATATACTGAAGAACATGTGACCTCCCCAACTTATCCTTTCTCTTGTCTCATTTACCAGCATACCTGACCAGTATTTGGCTTAATAGGGTGGATATGTTTTCCTTTTCTTTATTTGACATCTATTATGCACTTTTGACATCATATATATACATTTAGTTACTATACTGACATTCAATATGTATTACAAACACTTTAACAGATGCTGTTGCCTGTGGCAATAATTTTTCCTTTCTCAACTGCTATATTTACAAACAGTATAAATACTTTCTGTATATATCTTATATGACAGCACAAAACAGAGACTCTAGCAGAGTATTATCTCCCTCAGTAGCTCTCAGCTTTTCAGCCTCAGATTTCTTTTTGGCTCATTCTCATCATTGTTGATAGCTTAGCAATAAGCCTTAATGACCTTGTTTTTGATTTGGTATGGGTACTAAATACAGGTACTCTATAGTGTTTTTTGTTTTAGCAATGCTGGTAACTATGGCCAGCAATTAGTTTGCATTTGACTCCAGCTTCTACTAGCTTCACTTATTCTATTTTCCTATCTCCTGCCTATTGCTAAGCCTTTACCAAGCTTAGCAATCCCCTTTGTCAGGTTTATTCTTAGTAATTTGTCTTATCCTTTCATTCACTACCTTCTGCATTCCTTAGTGACCTTTTTCTTCTCCTTTATTTCTACCAACACCTTTACTCTCTTGCCTAGTTTTCTTTTGTCTTAGTGACTCATCTTCCCTTTCTATTAGCAACTCTTTTATCTTGACTTTTTTTCTTCCTTATTACCATCCCCTGACTTAGCAACCTTTTATTACTGTCTACTGACTGAGGCTAGCAATAGTTACCTTTTTCACTTCAATCCCTTACCTTTATCAGCTCTAGTTTTCTGGGACATTTACTGACTTGCTCTCATACATCACTTTCTACTGTCAGCTACCTTATCTAGTTACATGTGTCTAGGTTTTCTTTTGAGCTTCCTATATAGCAGCTAAGCAATATAGGAGCATATCAAAGTTTACTACTACTTGTTATAATCAGAACATTAAAAGTTTAAATATACATCTTGCTTAATAAGCATTGTAGTGACCATAGAAGATCAGATGCTTAAACCTAGTTCCAAATCAGAGTCTAATAGAGCATTATAGAGTACTCTATATAAAATGGCAGATCTTACTACATCAGCCTATAGCATGGAGAGAGAAAGCAGTGTAATACTAAGAGGGCTGCTAGTAGCTACTTTTATATGACTACTATATGGTGGTCAGACTGGCATCACTACTCAGGGTACTAGAGTGCCCTCTACTTAGCTGTATCTTAAGGTAGAGCCAGATAATATAGCAGTGATAGTGGGCAAAGAACAAAACATTTTGTATGTGCTGACAGCACTACAAGTGGAAGGCCCAAGTTCCTTCTCTGAGGTTGTAGAAGGTCATTTTAATCTCTTGTAGGGGAGTACTTCTATAAGAAGTACTAGTAATGACCTTTATAAAGTCTATGGCCCTATATAATTATAAGCTGGACCTGTATTGAGCCTGCATGCAGCAGAGCTGTCAGCATTTATTAAAATGATTTCAGAGGATTATTGGAGACACCTCAGATATGGATGGTAAAGTGTAATCTGATGACATTCTCCATAGGAGGGTGTTGGTGTTCTGGCAAGGTCAAGTTGAGGTTTCAAAGACCTCAACCCCAGCAATGTATGACTGTGAGAATAGGCAAGTATATGGTGATCTAGTGATTTTTAGGTGAAGGAATCATTCCAACTGATTTAGTAAAGTTCATAGAACTTTATATGCTTTTCCTTGTACAGAAGGTGACAGAGTACCTCCAGCAGAAAAAGCTGTATGTATCTCAGGCATCATCTGTGGTGCCTTTGCTATTCCTAGGTAGAAATACAATGCCTCCACTGTCTCTGGTCGATAAAGCCTTGACCTTGCTGCAAACACTACAGCAACCTGGTGAAATGCTGCATAAATATATTGCTTAATTATAGTTGAGCAGCCCATAGTGTAACATAGACCCACTAAGTCTATATGGAGGGCATTGACCTAAGAGAATAGAATTGCATTGTAACAACTCCATAATAGTGATATGAAGGACTTCAGACAGTTCTATGTTGATGACCAAGCTTGTTCTATAAGAAGGCATCACTCTAGAGAAGGTCAAAAGCTCATGTTGATAGATTCCCTTACTTGTAGAGCTCAAAAAATGTTACCAGATAGTTGGCCCAGACCTTGGTGGTGGCCTTCAAGGTAGGTTGCCCCAGTTTCTCAAAGAGATTCTAGGTCTGTTGGGAGAAGTCTACTCATGGGAGTCAAAGTTCCTATAGTCTCTCTGCTATATAGTCTCTCTGCTATATAGTCTCTCTGCTATATAGTCTCTCTGCTATATAGTCTCTCTGCTGAAGCAGGGGGTCCCCTCCTGTCCAGGGCACATTTCTGAGCCCTATAGGTGTAAGAGGTATAAAGACAGCTGGAACTGCCATAGGCCCCCTTTGGGAAGGTGTAGGGCATATAGTTGAGGCTAGAAGCCAGTAGTCCTGGGTCTCTAGTGTATACTCTGCTCTAGCAGCAAATGGACCAGTGCTGGCAGGTACTGAAACATTCCATCCTGCATTTGGAGCTCCTGGCAAGCCTTCTAAGTGTGGTCACATATAGGAGTCCTATATGGAGAGAGGTACTAGAGAATGTTAGTCAGGAGCCAAGCTCTGACTTACTGAGGGTTCTGACCTAAATCTATGCATAGCCATTGGCCAGTACTGATGTGAAAGTTGGAAAGGGGGTGGATATGGATAGAAGGTCTGGTTGTTCTAGAGTGTGACTAGAGGTTACATATAATAAGTTGGTACAATTGGGTTGCCATAGGAGTCTATAGTGTAAGTGGCAGTGAGCCAGTAGAGAGGGCTGGCATAGTGGGCCATTGAGTGTCTCCAATGAGTAAGGGGAGTCTTAATATTATATCAGGTCTAGAGAACCTAGGAGCTCATCTCCAAGAGTGAGAACCCACTAGTTGGTTAGTCAATGACTGAGAAGAGAATGTACAGGTGTTCCAGGGCTGATCTGGCCACTAGGCAATATCCTAAAGCTGATGTGAAGAGGGCAAAGGTGGTTGAAGTCTGTGGAAATGTTTTGTGGACTGAGATGACCATGCCAGAAAGTGGAGAGAGAGAGGAGAAAGAGAATAGATTGAGTAGAAATAGAGATAGAGAGAATAGAGAAACAAGAAATGGATAAAAGTAGGCAATATTAAGACTAATGACTGACTATGGGGAGCTTAGAGCTATATCCTCAGAGTTTCCAGAAAGAGTCAGGCAAGATAAAGGGTCTTCAAGTGGGCAGTGTCCATCTAGGACTTGGCTTCTACTATGGTGGGGCCCTTACAAGGTCCAAAGCAGGCCCCATGGTGGGATCTGTAGGTACAAGATTGTTTAAAAGTAAGAGTGGCCCCTGAGGGAGCATTTGGACTTGGGAATACATAGCCTGGTGATTTAGTGATGTATAGTGTATGTTCAGGGAAATTGTAAGGGTCAGGGCTCAGGAATATAGAGACTAGTGATCTAGTGATACATATATAGGTCACAGCAGGGGCCAGGTAGAGGGCAGGGGTATTTGAGGGCTAGGTAGAGTTGGTTTAGGCAGTTTTTAGAGTAGCAGAAGTTGGCAGAATGAAATTAGTAGGGTTCTGACATTGTCATGAATAATACATATCATTGATATTTTACAATGTATAGTGCTTCAGCAGCTATCTCTAAATGAAATGGCTGACATACTCTTCTTAATAAAGGGGGGCACAGTGGCTCAGCTGGCACCATTGCATCCCAAAAAGCAGGTCACCTGACTTGCAAGTGCAAGGCTAGGGTTTCAACTCTGGCTGAGTGTACCTGTGTGGAAAACACCTTAGACACCATGTAGGTTCTTCAATGCTACTAGAAAGCCACTGCCTGCACATGACTGATTAGGAAGGCTTTGTTGGTTAGGCCACCCCAGAATGACCAATCAGCACATGATATAATGAAGCATAGTGACCACCATACTTGTGACTAAATGACAAAAACAGATGGTTTTCTCAGCTTGACAAATTTAGGAGAGAGTCTCAGAGTCCTTGTAGACCAAGTGGGTTGAGGTACAGGTAGACAAGAGAATAGGAGTCAATAGTTCAATCAGGCTGCTGACATTACTGTATAGTCCATTGGATAGTTCAGCAAGGTCTTAACTACTACTGCCCACTTTGATTGGGTGCCTAGCCAATTGGTCTGGCATGACTGTCACTAGGGCATATGCTGACCATACTATTGCAGGTTCCAAATCTCAGAATTGATCTTCCAAAAGTATCATCTGGGTATAGAGGGGTTTGTTGTGATACTCTTGCCAGGTGTGATAGAATTGGGAGCTGAGGAACTGGGGCATACTGGAATTAACCTACACACACTCAGTAAGCCCTGCTGAGTATAACTGGGTTTAGAAATTGGGATGGCATGTTAGTGGCAGATGGTACTGGGATTTAGAGGTAGGAAGTAGTATGAACTCTGATGAAGTCAAATTGTAGTAAAGTGGCTATGAGGCATAACTGGCATCAGCTGAAAAGGGATTTGGCTGGAGAACTAGTTGGAGTGTCTGTAATTACCACCCCCATTATGTACTGCAGGACCTAGGACACAACATTCAGGAGTATTCCATGTAAAAATAAGTCTCTAAAGAAATAAAACAAAACATCCATCCATCTATCCATCTTCTTAACAAAGATATTAACTATTTTAATGGACTAAGACAGTAAAAAGCTAGCTCTAATAAGCATTCTGAATAACAAGGTCTTTGCTATCTAGTCAAGGTGAATCTTATTAGAACTAGCTTGTAGCAAAGAATGGCAGCCCACAACTTACTATTTTTTATACAAGCTATAGCTTTCACAAAGAAAGCTAGACTATCCTGATCAGAATTATAGGCCCAAAGTCTTCTTTTTATAGTTGTAACAGGCTCTGGATTGTTATACACTGACTTAGACATTTCTATATAACTGCCTACTAAAGAGGCCAACTTAACTCATGATTAGATACTTTGTTGATCACCTGTATATATCTTGATGTCTTAGACCATAATGTGGTCTGAAGAAAGGGAGCATAATGTGAACCATTGACAATATCTCCAATAATTATTATATTTTATATTTTATTACATAACTTATTCAGACTAAAATCCTACCTTATATATTATTTAAAGTAATCTTTTGTTTCTATACTGCATACAGGAATCCTATCAATTAGAATGCTTCTGTCCTGTGTATATCTAAGACCTTCAAACTATAACTTAGTTACATCAATCCTTTTAGTTCTTACATATCTCTCAATATATTTAGAAGTCAACCATCTAGACTAGTACTAACAGCTACAGTGTATAGTTTCTATCCTCAGTCTGTTTTCAATTATAAAGCTCTTCCTTATTCAGTTCCTTCTTCTAATACTATAGTTTTGAACTTTTTATATTGTTTTTCTAAATATCTAAAAAAACTTTCAGCCATATATACAGTGGCTCAAAAAACTGTCCCAATGTTTTATACTTTTTGAAAGATGACATTGGCATGAAAGATTGGAAGTATTTAAAATTCTGGTTAAATCATGTAAAATACTATAGCATCACAGCTACAAATTGCATCTTAGTCTATGTAATTTAAATCAATGATGGAGTAATGGCTATTTTGAAATATTCACTCATTGTGACAGTTTTTTGAACATCTTCAATTTTGCAGATTGATTCCTATTTTAGTTAGAAATAAAGAGTAAGTTGCATGTGGGAATATCAGCAGAGTCATGTGACCATGTTTGGGTATATTTGGGAGTGGTTCAAGTTGGTTGAACCACATCTTGACCTTCAACTACTATTATGAAAGCTACTTCTCCTGTACAATGCTCCACTATTGCTTCTTTCCTTATTCAAGGATATTGTCTGTGTCAGATTGAGGCTAAAACTGGTCTAGGAAAGTCTACTATTGGGAGGATCAGTAGAGAGTTGGAGGTGGACAAGGAAAACCATCCTGGAGGCTGTCTAGCTAAGCTTACTCTATGTGATGAATAGACTATTGTTTGATAAATCTCAACTGGGAGACTTAATACAGCTGTTCAGGCCACCAATTTTATCAACAACATCATTTCCATTCCTGTCTCTCCTCAGACTGTCTGGAATATGCTGAAGGAAGAGAGGTATTAGTTTGCTAAAAGAGGAAAGTTCCTATGCTCAAAGCTAGACATATGTAACTATGACTTAAATGGGCTCAAGAGCATTGAAACTGAACTGTAGAGGACTGGAAAAGAGTGTTGTGGACTGATAAGACAAAGATTAACAGGATTTGGTCAGATAGAAAGCAGTATGTGTGGAAGCTAGAAGGAGAAGGCATTTCAAACTGAACTACTACACCTACTGTAAAACATGGAGGAGGGAATAATCTCATGGTATAGAGCTGTATGGGCTGGAATAGGGTAGGAAAGCTGGTAGAGGTGGTGGGGATCATGAATGCAGAGCAGTACTGTGAAATTTTGGAGGATGGAG
>JABCKS010025547.1:0-13412 GCA_018851325.1 Termitomyces sp. DKA19 | reverse complement strand
GTATTAAGTACAGGTGCCTTATAGTGTTATATTGTCTTAGTGATGTTAGTGACTACAGCTAGTGACTAGTCTTCATGTCTGTTCCTCAGTCATTTTTATTTGACTTATGCTTTTTTTCCCCCCCTTTTTACTTTCTTATTATGAGGCTCTCACAAACCTTAGTAACTTATTCTTAGTAATCTTTTCTTAGTAACTTGTCTCCTTTTCACTCTCTTTTTTGCCTTAGTGACTTTCACTTACTTTACTGACATTCCCATTTTCTATTGCTTAGTTCTCATTTACTCTTAATGACTCCTCTCCCTCACTTTCTTAGCAATTACTTTGCCTTACTTTCTTTTTCATTTCTTTTCTTTTTAGTAACTTAACAACCATTTGTTAGCATTTAGCAACTTAGGTTAGTGTTAACAACTATCTATCACTTATCCCTTTATACCCCTACCTTTCAGCTCTAGTTCTCTAGGACTTTCACTAACTTGCCCTTATATATCATTCCTACTGCCAGCTACCCTATCTAGTTGCCAGTGTATTCTTGGTCTTCTTTTGGTTTCCTGCATGGCAGCTAGGTGGCATAGGAGCATATCACCTAACCTCACTACACCCAATGTCAAATAAACTGAATTCAATATTGAACAATTAATGAATATACTAATATATACTCTTTTGCTTTCAAAATAATTTTTTCCACTGTTTTTATAGCTTGAAAAATAATTTTTAAAATCAAATCAATAGCCTATAATATATCAAAGGTGTTTACTATTTATATTACAATTTTTCCACTAATTTTCACTCCAAAAAATGAGCTAACTCTGAAATAGTTACTCTAAAAGGCAGTTATTATATCATGCTTTGTCACCACTTACCCAATCTCATTCAAAAGAGTAAATTCCCATAGAATGGTTGTTACATTATATATAAACAAGCTACAGTCCATGCTTTTGGCATGGGCCTGTAGTTTTTGCTTAGACCTAGACCTAACTTTGCTACACTTAGTTAGGTCTTCAATAGCCAACTCAATGCTTAACTCCAGCTCTAACCTTACTGTGCTCAGTTAGAGCCTTAAGTTTAACAACTCAATGCTTAATTCTGGCTCTAACCTTACTGTGCTCAGTTAGAGTCTTGAGTTTCACAACTCAATGCTTAATCCCAGCTCTAACCTCACTGCACTCAGTTAGAGCCTTGAATTTCACAACTCAATGCTTGATTCCAGCTCTAGCTAAATGCAGTAAGGTTAGAGCCTTGAAACTCAATACTTAATCTCAGTTCTAACCTTGCTGCACTCAGTTAGAGCCTTGATTTCACAACTTAATGCTTGATCCCAGCTCTAACCTAACCTCACTGCACTCAGTGTCAAATAAACTGAATTCAATGTTGAACAATTGATGAATACACTAATATATACTCTTTTGCTTTCAAAATAATTTTTGAAATCAAATCACTTTTACCACCCTTCTGAGCTGGACCCAATCCAGATTCCGTGGAACCGCATGATCTCCATGCCGCTATTTCTTGCTATTTCGGTTGAGCTCTTCGTGAATGTTGTCCTCGTGAGGGGTTCGGATCCCTTGTCCGTGTTGTAAGCGAAGACGTACATGCCATTGGGTAGATCATTTATTCATCGATGGTCTCCAGTGCCGCCAACCTCAGTCTATGCGAGTAAGTGCAGATGAAATTCTTTTGTGTAAGACAAATTTACACAATTTCAACAATTTCAACAGCGGAACAAATAACGGACATGATACACGTGTTGATCATTTCAAACCCTTTGGAAGCTCAGTCACGATATCCAAGCACTCGAGGCAATGACTCGGCATCAAATGGCACAAGTAAACCTTTCGTATCCCACTGTCCCGCATCTCCTAGAGCCAAATACCACATGGGGGTTCCTCAGCACCAAGCACATCCCGAAGTTGCCTTATATGTGGATCAGGAATAGGAGTACAAATATTAATTCCGTGAAGCGAGATTATCCAGTAATAAAGGTCCCCAGGCATTCCATACACCTTGTTTATCTGTTTTTTCTATTGAAAATCTTATCTACATATTTATACAAATTATTTTCGCGCGAGTACTACGGGGCCTCCGCCCCATAAGTAGCTTGTAAAATTAAACAATGGATGATATAAAGGATCTCCACTCAATCAACAGACCCCACAAATCTAGTCTTTAGACACCTCAAGCTGATCCGCTCTTGACTTGCTCTCATGGTCTTCTTGTGCCGTTCGCTACCACACCATGCAAAATCTCTTTAGCGGCATGCATGGGTGAAGCGTTACCCATAAATAATTCTGCTTTCACTAGGTTTACAGCATAGTACTGACGCAGTTTGTTCGAGCGCTGGAAGGAAAGGGCGACGAATCTCCGAATATTCGTGATAAAGTTGCGATAGCGCCACAATATATTTTAAACAAGAGACCTTGATTCATGTGTCCATGTGAGACCCGATGATGTATTGAAGTTTCTGGTTAAGTTTTCCACATCACCGATCGACTTGAATGAACATTCAAAAGTTTGGACGATCGACTGGCTCTGAGAGGTCAAAAAACACAATCAGGAGCGACACCGATGAACTCGGATAAGCTGAGAACCATTTTATCGAAGCAGGCATGGAGGTGCATCATTCTGATGATGAGATCAGCAATACCGTTCGCAACATCCAAAACACAAGAATCAACGAGAATGTCCTCGTGGACACTAGCATTTCGCCGGAATTCTATTCAATCTGGAAAAGTTTAGCAAAAACTTTTGCAGACTTCGTCATCACCGGCTCAAATAAGCTGACGAAAAGCCCTATAGCCCACACAACAAGAAGCGCGGGAAAAAGCAGCAAAGAAAACAACCGCACCCGGACCCCGTTGCAGAGAACTGGAAAAACGTTTTCAAAGAGAGTGTCACGAAATCCGGCGACCAAACCACAGATATCGAGATCCACGGATTCACTACATCATTCAAGGAAGCAATGGACCTGGTCATGGCATCGACGGGAATGGGGCGATTGTTCAGAATATTTAGTAACGTCTCCGTATGCCGATTAAATTTTTTACCAATGGATATTTTTTTCAATGTTTGATTTTATTGCATACTGGTTCTTCATAAGATCTATGGCGTTGATCAGTTCACCGACGCGAATGCCCGTGGAAGTTGTTCAGTGCGTAGTCTGCGAAGTGCGTTCTCGCAGGTCCGAGACCAGTCATCGAGACAGAGGTTGGGATGACTTGTAGAACACATGAGGCAAACAGCATGATGCTTGACAAGCCCTGGTCGACTAGATCGGAGGTCTTTATTGCATATTGTGCTCTTTCATTGTACATGTGGATCGTTCATCAATTGTTGGTGGCATTCTCAGTATGTATCGAGATCCGGGATAAGGGACTGAGAAAAGGAGCCTCTTAAAATGTATGTTTTGAAGCCTTCCAACATTTTCAATAACGATAATCGTGCCCTGAATGTGTAGCACTGGCGCCCAGATATGCGAACGATGGTCAAGCACTATCTTTATCAGTTTCTGTGAACTTGAAGATTGAACCTCGGGGGGCCAAGATCATTTGTAAAATGTACAGCCATTGTGCTCGTTTTGAAATTGTTGGTTTGAGGGAGAAGAGGTTATGATGTGTTTGGTTTAGCACGAGTCTAGCCACGAGTCTTCACGCTCTTTGAAACGGTCACCTCTCGAAATGGCCACACTCAACATATCTAATTCACCAATTACGCAAGTGTCGCAGAATGCAGTGCCTGCTCACACAAATCTACAACCGCAACTCTTAACCAGGCTATTCTTGGATCTGCGTGGCAAGCGCTTCGAAGTAGACCGGGAAACGATTATGAACCTGCCCGAATCCGTTCTTCTATGTCTATTTCCAAATGGACTTGTTTTGAGCCGTCAAAGTGTCGCCTTGTCTGATGTTGGAGAAAATGAGGAAGACGAGGAGGTATATGGTGTTGACGTAAGTCTATTGCACACCGAATTATAGGGTAAAATGTAGAACATTTCATGAACGACTATTTAAATCTAGTTCGACCCGGATTGCTTTCAATACGTCCTTAACTTTTTCAAAGATGCATCAGAGGCTTTCTATGGCACTACTACATCTCCGGGTCTATTTGCTGCTCAACAACATTTACTTGACGGGCCGCCAAACGATTTCGGCCCAGCCGCTTCACAAAACCCTCTGCTTTCTAAACAAGCTATTATTGTCCTACGAGAGGAACTAGAATATTTCTCGATACCCTTGAAGGATGGCGACGCTGCTACAGATCAAAATGGAATTGCAAACGACACGCTCCTCGATATCAAAAGGCGATCCGGAGACTATCTCATGGAGAAGCGAAATATATTTACGGCTCTCCAGCGGAATGTCAATAAGGAGAACAATGTCGCAGAGCAACATCTTATAGATATGTTGTGCATGAGGTATGATACTAATTTACCCGGTTTGTGCACTGACTGAATAATCGTATAGTGGGTTTGACCGCGATGACGAATGGGGATTCCGTGCGTTAGAGCCCTCACGGTGCTGCATATCTTCTATTGCGCTGGTGTTGCTGAAAACCGGGATCATGCATCACCCAAATGGAGAGAAACCTGTAGAAGTTGACTATCCTCAGATGGCCACTGCGCAAAAGTTACTTTTATTTTGGAGAAAACCTGCTGTGAGCCACCTTCCACTTGACTCGCCGAATTACCTTTGCTTACCCTCTGTATAGAGAAAATGTTGGTGGGACGGAATTGACGTTGAACTACCAGCTACTAGCGATTCGCCAACAAAGACTGTCAAATTGTGGGCTCGTCGGGTTTGGACATTGGAATTAAGTTTGGTAAGATTCGTCAACGTACCAATATGCGTGCCGTCTGACTCACAAGATTCAGGTGTGACCAGGAAATATCATCTTGGACTTCTCAATTGCACCTCGCCCATCCTGTCGTTGTTCCAACGCTGTATATGCACGCATGCGCGGGCGATAATTCCTCCGTGACAATTTGTCATGGAGTGCATATCTTTGGCCGACTGGCTGTAGATAACCTTTTGTTATGCCCGATGATTATTACTTCCATACCCTACGAGCAACTACTTACACCTCATTTACGATTATCTACCTTACCATAGACCATACCCTTGGTCTCTCCTTGATTATCTGTTTATTCCATCAGGCTTCAGATGTCAAACTGACGATGAAACAAAAGATCGGTTGTTGGCAGTCTTTGGCAGTGTCTGTCGGATATATCCTTTCGGAAAGAGACACCGCCGGTGTCATCAGCATGCCGTGTGCCTATAAGGCTACACGACCATTAGAGTGGCGGGCATCTACGCCTTTCACTCCAACCACAGCTGCCTCACTGACACCTTGAAGCAGGATCGAACCAGCTTCATCGGGCAGCTAGCCTCCGAGCTCGGCTCTTGAGCGCCTATTTTCGGACTACATACGACTCCACGGTGCGAGGAACCCCCCCTATGACCTCAATTGCTGTATCACATACCTCCACGAGATCCAAGTCGACGAAGCATGACAGAACTTACTCGGACGAGCGGCCCCATGCTCCAGATAGTATAGAAAAGCTCGCAGTGAAAACCGCTGCTCTCCATCTTGAGCCTGCTATGAAGACGGGGTTACTACGTCCCGAGGTTCCTGCAGAGACCTTGCCCGTGATGCTGGGATGTCGCACTCGACGCTCGCGCTGCCCACCGGAATTCCTGCTTGAGATGTCTGCGCGTGACCCCTCGGATTTTTTTAAGCAGTATGGCAAGAAGTTGAAGATCATCACGGGTCCGGAAGCCGTTACGTTTTATAAGAAGTTCTTAGGGTATGTCATAATTTCTGCAATACGGTACGAATGCTTAGTGTAATTTTGCAGATGGAGGAGTATTGTGGGGATCCTAGCCGAAACGGAAGGTGTTGCAGAAGGGATGGCTCCACCCTGTGTGGTCTTCGCTGTGGCTGCGGAGGACGCAGGAATACAATCCATTGATTACTACGCTACATGGCCTAGGACAGAGGTACGCTCGTTTCGTTCGATGATCTACTTTGTTCAGCTTTTTACACGGTGCAGGCCGCCCGCGATGCGGCGGAGGCAAAACAACTGAAGTATTTTCATTCTCAATTTCGCAAGACTGCAAGATCGTTGGATAGTGAATTCAGAAGAGCATGTATTTATGGCGCTGGAGAGACCATTAAAGTGGAATCTGCCGTTTTTGAGAAGAAAGCGGATGAGCTACCAGTACAAGGACCATCGGTCATACAAGAACCGATGACTGCAAAAGCACATCCTACCAGTATCGCACCTTCCCTGTCGGAGGTGAAGGCCGATATGAAAAGCCCGACTCCAGCGTATGTTTTATAATGCTAAATCTATCTTACATCTCTAATCTCATTCTGCAGGTCGGCCACAGACAGTGTCATGTCTCTCCCGTATCTCAATTTCATTAGAAATGTCCCTAACGGACATCGGAGTGATTATCTTAACCCACAAATCGTGGCTTCGCTGGCTGACATACGTTTACTGTAGTTCCCTTGAGGGTCACGAATCCTGATAATAGGCTCTCCACGTATGCAACGTGTCTTTTCCTATTTCATTGTCCTCTAACGTTTTCCAAAGTATATCCCCATCACCTATAACTTCTCCCGCGACCACCAAGAAGGCTTCGCAGCCACCCATCAACACCTTCTCCACTCAGGGTAAACCCAATCGTAAGCAACTTGCTTATGCTTTTGAATATCGTCTGAGATGTTGATCAGATTTCCCTACTCCTACGCCATTTTCAACTCCTACTCCGGCCGAGAAACTGTTGATGCTTGAGGGGGTTACAAGAAGCAATGGCAGCATACGGTACATTCGCTCTAATAAATTGACCATGCTTCTGTGATCATCAACATTTTAATCAGGTCATCGCGTTCCAAAGATTCAACGCAGTCCTCTGCGGCCAGCACAGTTTCTATTGAAAGCCATCGAGGGAAGCATAAAGTCAAGGATGCACCTGAGTTTCTCATGGTCTTGCTTGACGCAAGGATTGAGAAAGAAGCCCGAACATGGCATGGGTATGTTACTATATGTCCTTTCTAGCTTTCTTCACGCCAACAAGCTCAATTCATAGGATCGAGCGTCAAAACTCAAGATCAACACCTCGAGTCGCCAGCCGTGTGTCCCTCTGGGATGGTCCCCTTGCTCGAGAAGCAGGTGGTCGCCCGTACGCGTATCGAATACGACCAGATGGCGAGGAATCGTCCGAGGAAGAGGAAGATCTGGATAGCTCCCCAGTCATCCCCCCGCATCCTTCCCTCCTCGGAATTGCACGTGCTAGATCTGAACCCTACTACCTGCCTCCTGTGATGCCTCCAGCCATACAAGGATATAGGATGCCTGCATCCCTTGGCGGGTCCCCTATTGGGTCCTTCACCAATCTCACACACGGGCCGAGCTCGCTACCTCCGCCAGCTCCAGTCTTGTTTCCATCTTCGCCATTTGCACCTGTGCCGTATGTATCCCCTCATCATTCGCCTGCTGTGCCACCGATCCGACCTTCGTCTCAATCCGCGTACCCGCCGTCATTTCAACAGTAAATCGGCATTGCCGTCGCCCTTTATACCGTTGTCGACACATACTTGTTTTCTTTGTTATCTTTCATCACCATCATTCTTAATTTCGCCGGGATGGACAACCTTCATTGATAGATCTCGGCCGAAGTTGGCCTTCCGAGTCAAGGCTATATCACGTACTGTATCCTACCGTATCCATCGTCACCGTTTTGTGCTGCTGTATTCTTTAGTTATCATTCCTTAGGATCCTGGGATGGACTGGCTACTATACACATAGTTTCTACTAATTATCGGGTACCTACATTCCCTCAATGGAGAGCTATAATCCCTTCTAAAAAAGCCAGTTGTCAACGGTTAGAACATCACTGAGAGAAGGAGAAAAGGACAACGCACTTTCACGACGGAAAATCTTTTACGCACGGCACTGACATCTGGGCAGATAGTATTCCAATCCCTGAAAGCTTCAAAAGTCGAATGCATGGCCATTGACTGCTCTATGAGTCCCTTTATTGACTTTCCATACTGAGGCTTTCTCCAAACGATCTTCCATGGGCTCAGAAACTGTCGCATCCGCAGTCCCATCGCGCTCTTGTGATCTATCAGAGTACCGCAGACTCGGTCGTACACCAAGCGTCGAGCAGAGCGCTTTATATCGTGAGCGTATCTGGCGAAAGAGCTTCGGATAATCCGTGTCGTCCGTTTCAGATGGGTTGGTTCTTGGAAACTGAGAGATCAGGTCAAGCAGTCGCTGAGTATGGATCGTCGCACGACTAATGAGAGTTGAGTTATGTATCACAATTATGTAAATAGGACATACTCGTCGGCCCGACCCTGTTTCAGGTATATCGTCTGCCACATTAGCGCAAACCCTTCATAAAACCCAAGCTCTTCCCACATCTCGAAGCCCTTTGCGCGTCCGAGCGCTCGCCCTTCGATAAGGCCATGGATCTTTCCATGTGCAAAGCCGTCTTCGTAGCCTGTTTCGTAAAATCTGAAGAAGAAAGTATTAGACGGAAAGCATGAGTGGTTGTCAGAGCGTAATGCGGACGTTTGTTCTAGATGCACCAAAGTCTCGAGATCGAAATCTGCATCCATAACAGAGGAAAATAGTATTCTGAGCCTAATTCACAATATCAAGATGAAGGTTGATTCAACAAGGATAACACGAATCCACATGATGCGCATATCAAAAAATGAAATGGAAAAATCCGTCCAACCACGAGACATCGACGTTGCAACCCATACAGGGTATCATGCAGGTGGTGTTGTTCCATTGAGCAGTGTTGCAAATGACTGGTTCAGGTCAGTCGTTGGTCAGCGCGGGTCATTTGATCACTGGCAGGTTGTATTCATTTGAAGTATTTGTATTAATTCAGTCACTATCAATGACTATAACTGCATTTGGTGCACTTTTCTAGCATGTGGAGTACTCGATTGTTCATAAAACTCAATCTCGGTGTGGTAATTAGACTTTGCAATGCACCAAGCAGGTCCTCACGGGACATCCGAGTCCCAAAATTATATAGCATGGCAGGTTAAATAGGATTTCTCTGACAAAGAAGAGTTGGACCTACGAGAGGCAATCGAGAGATGATGTTAGTGAACAAATACTGATAATATATCCTTACCTTTGGCATACCCAAACTTCGGGGATGTCCAACAGTGCTCAATTCATCTTCATCAGTCAGTTTCACCTTGATCTGTCTCTACTGCTTCTAATTCTTCCATAATTGATGTATATCGGAACAGTTCCCAGATTTAGGGTGGTTCAGCATGACTTGAATGTTTCCTGTAATCATTTTGGAGTCTGTACGAGCTGTCAAGGTTCGCATGAAGTTATTGATTGAGTATGTCGATCTGCCAATGACTCCGTAACTTCTAGAAGCAGTGTTGCGTCGGACTGTATGTCTGATAATAGACCCTGCGAGACCTTCTTCAATTCGACCGCTTTAAGGCGCTCCATCCCAACCTTGACAGAACTTGCATCGAGAGCCAAAGCTTGAGCTATTATTACACTCGCTTTCATCCTGGTAGAAGTTCCCAAACGGGATCTTTAAATTTCATGAATTAGGCAGGTAATTCTAGGGTATTTTGAGAAAATCAATGGAAAATCAACTGTTCTCTTGAAATCTATTCACTGTATATTGCAATACGAGAAAAGAAATTAAGGTTTGATGAGGCTTCGGGGAATCCCGCAGCTCAATTGATACTGACCCCACCCAGTGTTGGCTCTGACATACCCAGTTGACCAACTGACCTGGTAGATTCTGTAACCCATCTGACTGGTCAGTTGCAATGCTGCCATTGATCATTCATATAACTACTTGCAAAAAGTGCTGATTTCTAGCTAAGTGATTGTCTTGCTATTAGACTTCAAGATCCCTAACCATGCTAGTAGTAAACATCATATTAATTCTTATTACTGGCACAGTTCACACACAAACAGCTGGGCCTATACTATATACACATTGGTTATGTTCTATATATACTATAGATGCCTTCAATCTCAAGGGCTGTAAAAGCCACTATAAGGCCAAACACTTCTTGAAAAATCCTAATACAAAAACCTACTAGAGCTACAGTTAATGCTTAGAATGACTTTTTTATGGTAAACTAGTCTATGTGCTGTATATGTTATTACAGCCCTAGTATGATGTTATGTGCTTTTTAATGGCACTTAAAAAAGTTATTGCTAACAGAAAGTACTGTTAGATATTACAATGTGTAAAGGTTTGCTATATATAAAATAAATTATCCAACTTATTCTACTTATCTGCTAGGTTCTTGCAAAAATACTATAGATACATCTAGTATATATCAAGACTTCCCTATACATTTTTAGACAAAATTAAAATATAAAAATGTTAAGGGTGTAAAAGTATGAAATTAAAGTTATTTTATTATTTATTAAAACTTGGTCAGATAGAATAAGATGGAATATATCAAATATGAATGTATAAAACTTTTGC
Source organism: Termitomyces sp. DKA19 (assembly GCA_018851325.1). Taxonomy (NCBI): domain Eukaryota; kingdom Fungi; phylum Basidiomycota; class Agaricomycetes; order Agaricales; family Lyophyllaceae; genus Termitomyces; species Termitomyces sp. DKA19. Next base: position 2,916 of record JABCKS010025547.1, on the reverse strand, counting down.
ATTTATATAAATTGACTTAAAATCAACTTTCCAAAATATATCAAGAAAAAAAAAGTTTAAAGAAGTAATTATCTTTATATTTGATAAAAAGGAGAGCCATAACAACTTAGGAGCTTATAAAGACAACCTCTGAAGGCTGTGGCTCAATTACATAATTAGCAGACAATTATAAAGAGATATATTTAGTAATGCATATATTTACAAGTATAGCTACACACTTGATAGAGAAAAATTTAAAGAGAATAAGTTTGAGGAAACTCCCTTGGCCAGACTAAAAAAATATTAATCTGATTGGTCAGCATAACTTAAACAGATAGTGGTGCTAAGAGGTCATTACTGTTAGCATTATAAATAAAAAACTACTATAGCTAAAGGGCTAAAAATGAGACTAGATAGGAAAAGGATAGCAAAAAAAAATTGAAGAAAACAAAAAGGGAAAAAATGGAAAAATATGTGGAGTCTTCTGACAAAGCATTTAAAGCTGTATATATGACTGGCAGCATATATATATTAGCATCAATTTTAATACTTTCACTTTTGTTTATTCAATACTTTGTCAAAATAATTTGCATTATTGTTCACTATAAATCTGTCAACTTGAATAATAAGTGTAAGGGTGACACAAACTCATAGATATATGGTGCAATTCAACTGAGCTACAACCAAGCTAAAGACAATGAGCAGGCAACAAGCAGGCATAAGGCAGGCAAGGAGTGAGCAAGGGGCTAAAGATAAGGAAGAGGTCAAGCTAAGAGGCTACTCTCAACACTGAGAGCATCTACAGTTGGTTTAATAGATAGGGACAGTGAACACTGATATTGTTTAGTCTGAGGATATTTTATCCTGCAGACTGCCTTATATACTACATTGCTGGTAACTATGACTAATGAAATCATTAGGCTGTAGTATATAAAGGTAGATAACTAGACAATAATTGATGATGAGTAAGTCCTGTCATATGACTCAAAGTGGGCAACTAATATAAGACAAAAGGGGAATAGAAAAGCCAGGCAATCAGTCAGGTGGCTAGATAAGCCTACAGCATTGGACTAAGCCCAGAATAGAGTTGGATATTCATGAAAATGAATGTTCCCTTACAATAAGAGTCTCATATGAAAGGCCTGTAAAGACTTAGAAAATCAAGTGTTTTTATCCATTATAGAAGTTATCTAATATCACAAAGTACTATATTATATTTTATAAAATTAATGTAATGGCTGCATAATATTAAAACTAAAGCATATGAGAACTGACTCTCTCTGACCCTTATATAGAAGAAAATACTTATTAACTGGATAAAATCCCTTCAAATGATGGGCTACCTAATTAGCTAAAAAAATCTTTTTACAAGTAGAAGCCCTTCTTCCAGACACTTAATGACAGTTCATCTTAAAGTTATAATTGGCATGAATGTGTTAAAGGTGAGATGATTGAAATTATTTGACACTTACTCATGAGAAATGATAGATGGTAATGGAGGACTTGGTGTGACATCAAGGTATGAGTGAAAAAGTAAACACAAAGAAATAAGTATGTTTGATAATGCTTATGGAATGAATATAATGGTGAGAAGCAAGGTTGTACTGAATCCAAATTGGCTTACTATGTATAAGTAAACTTGAGTTTAGTGAAATGACATAAGTTTTGAAACTGCAAGACTAAGCATCTCCAGTAAGAGATGGTGTGTGCTCATCAAAAAGTAGGAAGATGGGATGATATTTTACCTTGCAAAGTGGTATACAATGAATAAATATATGGGGGGAAACAAAAAATTTCTGCAGACTAACATCAGAAAAAAACATATGTGCACTGAGATAGTAGTGAGAGTGCAAGGGACAGCATGGGTAAAATGTGAAGCTGTTGGCTCTGTTGTCCTCAACACAGAGTTGGAGAACCTTCTGGCAAGCGGAGCCATCATTAACCAACCTCAGCGGCCATACATATTAAATTTCTTACTCATGCTCATATTCTATTCTCTTGGAGACTCTTCTAGTATATTTTCATACTTGTCTATATACATGACCCACTTCATAGCACAAAGAATAATACATAGATTTTGTTGCTTGCTCAACTCACAGCATCTGCCAAACCAATGACACAATGCTGAGAATAGCTTCCAGTTATATAAGGGTTGCACAAGTGATGCCATGAGTGTGTTCTTGTTGCACAGAGGCCTTCAAAAACCCTCCCTAAATCTGACTCATAAATAGGTTCGTTCATACTTGTCACTCCAAGCCAATGAGCCAAGTTCAGGCTAGCTTGCTCGGCACCGCACCTCTATTGCTCAAGCTCAAGCTAATTTCTACTGCCGCCACCGTCACCGCCACTGCTACTGCCACCACATTACCCAATGAAGAAGATCCTGACCGTGTAGATCCTGAGCAAAGTGCCACACCTGCTATTCCACCCACAAGTATACCTACTACTGCATCATCTAATCAGTGTAAAAAGCAGTCTAGCCAATCTCAATCGATACTAAATTATATTTCACTGTGCTCAATGATTCAAATTACTTTTTTTGGTAATTAAGCCGCAGCCTAAGCCTGAGCTCCATGAAGATTAGGACAGCCTTGGGCTCGTGGCTCAGGTTCGAATTTATACAAGCCTGAAAGCCGAGCCTAAGCTCAAGCTGTTGAGCCGGGCCTATCACAATCACTCGATCATAGACTAGTAATACATCGGAGTGTGAACTGAACCGTCCGACTGAAAATATCCTGTCGTATCCCCAAAAAACATCATGATTAACCTCAAGGCAGTAAGGTCGTATGCGGGTGAAATCTATCAAGGCGCCATGCCAGGAGTCACAATAGGGTTATTTGTTGATCACAGAACGAAACGGCTTTTTGATTCGACTAAGAAGCGCCGCCACTGCGTCTAATGTGTTCCATAGAGAACGTTCCGAGCACACTTTCCTCG
>JABCKS010025546.1:0-13432 GCA_018851325.1 Termitomyces sp. DKA19 | reverse complement strand
GAGTGGTTCAAGTTGGTTGAACCACATCTTGACCTTCAACCACTATTATAAAAGCTACTTCTCCTACATAATGCTCTATACTGTGAAGGATTGGAAAAGAGTGTTGTGAACAGATAAGATAAAGATTAACAGGATTGGGTCAGATGGAAAGCAGTATATGTGGAAGCTACAAGGAAAAGGCATTTTAAACCAAATTACTACATCTACTGTAAAATATGGAGGAAAGAATAATCTCATAATATAGGGCTGTATGAGTTGGAATGGGGTAGGAAAGCTAGTAGAGGTGGTGAATATTATAAATGCAGAGCAGTACTGTGAAATTTTGGAGAATAGAGCAAAGGAGAGCTTTGAAAAATTGGAGATAGAGGAGAGTGTCTATTACTTTCAACAGAACAATGACCCCAAATACAACTCAAAGAAGGCTAACAAGTGGTTTGAAGACAACAACTTTGATGTCCTCTGGTAGCCAGCCCAATCTCCTGATCTTAATCCTATTAAACACCTCTGGAAGTACCTCAAGGAGCAGCTTAGGCAGTATAAAACACCTCCTTATAGTGTGTATGAATTATAGGAGAGGGTTACAAAGGAGTGGGATGGAATACTAGCAGAAGTATGCCAAAGACTGATAGAAAGTATGCTTAGAAGGATTCAAGCAGTTATTGAGGCAAATAAAGGACATACAAAGTACTAAATACTAAAATTAGAGATACTCAAAAAACTGTTCCAATGAATGAATATTTTGAAATGGCCATTACTCTATCAGTTTTGATTGAAATTACATAAGCAAAAATGCAATTTGTAGCTGCAATGCCATAGTATTTTACATGATTTAACCAAAATTTTAAATACTAATCTTTCATGCCAACATCATCTTTCAAAAAGTATAAAACATTGGGACAGTTTTTTGAGCCACTGTATAGTGGTGTGAAGCTACAGACACATATCTGTGTTATAGTATATGACAACAGCATATGCATAATGCATTCATAATGCATCTGATATGATCAGAACTATGTATATTAAATGTACACTTCTTGAGTGAGCAAGGCAAACCTTAGCAATACCAGAGGTACATTGAGTTATTACCTAACAGAGTGGCTAAGATCAAACATGGATAGGTATAGTTGTTGCTCAAATGCACACTCAGTGCAGTAAGATATGGTACATTTTTGGTATCAAAGACATTATATATTATAATATGTACAATATGATAGAAAGTAAAACAAAATATGTTGTTCAACATATGTAGTGTCAGTAACACATTTTGAGTTTAAAAACTCAAAGTTATCTAAACTGTATATAAAAAAAAAAGGCTTCTCAGCCCATCATTGTGTCTGTTAGTAATTTGCCCTTGTCTATTATCTTTGCTTCCTCCCTAGTTACAATGTTAGTTACAAATAGGAGGAGCTCTGATTCTATCTTCAGTGGGGCTATTGAGCCCCTAGCTAGCAGTCACATTTACTATATCATAGTTGATTAGTGTAATGTTAGTTGCAGCTCTGAGCATCATACTATATGCTGGTGTTTCTTTTCAAAGTTGACCTATATTTGAGTCTATTTCAATGTAATCATAAAAGCTGGCAGCCTCAGAAATGATATTAGATATGTTTTCTTTAGTGTGTTTGAAGAGAAGGTGATAGTGGTACTTCTTAGATAGTTCTTTCCATCCATCCCAGTCCAGAATGGCCAGTAGAATTCTATATATTGTAAGGCACTGTAAATATGTATTGTTGATGTCTTTGAAGATATCAAGGGACATTGTAGGTTAGTAGAACTGTTGTTCTAAATAGACTATGCTATTGATAAGAGCCATCTATCACTAAGTACAGTTACTGACATCTCTGACTATTTTATCTGGACAGCACATGACTTGGGGATCAGCATGAGATTTTGCATAAGACCTTAGCAACCATGGGATTTTTTTGGATTATGAGCATTTATCACATGGAGCCTAGACTATGCATCTAGAATGATCTTACCAAAAGCCTCCTTAGTAATGTTTGCTAGTGACAATTCTTAGCAACATAGGCACTTTGCTTTCAAAATGAACATATAGACATGTGACTTCTTGGACCCTTCATTTTTCTTATCCCAATTACTAACATACTTGAACAGCATCTACACTTTAGATACTGATATTTGATATGCTCTTTATTTTCATCCTGACACATAGTATGCACTTTTTGACATCAAATACTTATGTTTGGTTACCATTTTGACACCTAGTATGTATTTTGGCAGACACTGTTACCTGCAGTAACCATCTTTCTTTTTAGGATACATTGTTTACAAACAGTATAAATACCTCTTGTACATACTTAGAAAAATAATAAAGAAACAGACAGAGCAACTCCAAGTACTTGGCCCTCAGTATCTTCCTCAGCTTCAGAGCTCATTCTCATTCACCCTTGCTATGGTTAATGGCTTAGTAACAAGCTTTAGCAACCTCATCCTCAATTTAGCATAGTACCAAGTATGGGTGCCTTAGTGTTATAGTGTCTCAGCAACATTAGCAACTATAGCTAGTAACTAGTCCCATGTGTTCCCCAAGTTCCTTCCCATTTGACTTATATTCTTGCCCTATTCCTTCCTTGTTGCTGGGCCTTTACCAATCTTAGCAACATCTTCTTAGTGATTGTTTACTTAGTGACTTGTGCTTAGCCCTTTTCATACTTTAGTGACTTTTGTTTACCTCACCAACATTTATATTATATACTGCCTTACCCTCTATTTCTATTTCATTTTTTATTTAGCAACTTAGCAATATACTATTAGCATTTAGCAACTTAAGCTGACATGAATGACTCCTTTCACTTGCACCCCTTTCTCACTCTACTTTATACAGCTCTCACTCTCTGGAATGATTACTAACTTGTCCTCATATATATCTTACTGCCAGCTACTCTATCTGGTTGCCAGTGCACTCTAGGTCTTCCTTTTGGTTTCCTGCATAGCAGCTAGGTGGTATAAGAGTACATCATTTTGGAGTTCACCATAAGGAACTTAGGTAATCATTCTGTCAGAAACCAAGGCCTAGGCAAAATGTTGCTTGGAATCTACTGCCAAGTTATCCAACTCTTTGCTATTGACACTCTCTAGTACTCCACCAACCACCCAGCTCAGACTGCTAGCAGATGAATTAGAAGCTGCTAGGAACCTCCTTGACATTAGCAAACTTCTTAACAACTTTCCAGGAGCATTTATGGAGAGCTTTCTTAGTGTTTCATTATCATTGCTATCTGCTACTAACTTCTCTGTCTTCTTCTCCAAGAACCATTTAACTTCTGCTTCACTAGTAGACCAACAAGTACCTCTTCCACCAACAATACCAACAATTGCTATGAATAATGATCCTGTTGCTTGCTATGCTTGAATACCCCCTCATAACAACACAACAGTTCCTAAATGGGATAAGAGCTGCCCTAGGGAGCTCCCTCAATACTTCAAGGAATTAGAGTATTTTTTTGCTGACTATGGTATTACTGATGATACCTAGAAAAAGGAATATGCAGCTTGCTATGTCTCTTATGACATGGTGGAAACTTGGCTTGGCTTACCAGAATTTAGTGACAACTTAGCAATTGGCAACAATGCTCCCCAGCCTTACACATATCAGGAATGGAAAGTGGCAGTGCTTAGGTTATACCCTGGAGCTGATGCTAGTGCATGGTATATGCTTGGCAATCTCAAGCAACTTGTTAACCAAACCTTTAATAGTGGTTTAGCAACATTAGAATGATTTTTTGACTACTATTGGGATTTCCAACAGATTGCTAGGTAGCTCCTTGTTAACAGCAAACTTTACTGAAATGAAGAATGTTGCTTATTTCAGCAAGGTATCCCCATGTTGCTTTGGTCTAAAATTATCTGTCAGCTCAAAAGCATGCTTTCTAATTACTACCCCAAAGATCCTTATAATGTAGAGCAGGTCTTTGAAGGTGCCAAGTGGGTATTAAAGGGTACTGACACAGCAACCACCAAGTCTACTACTACTGCCACATCTGTTACTAGCACTCCTGGCATCATTCCAGCACCTGCTGTTAATGTTTCTGCTATGCTGCCCCCTGCTCCTAAACATAAAGCTATTGAATTAGTGACAACCACAGTGATTGTTAGTGTCCTGAAATACCTAGAAGCACTTTTCACTAACAGCAGTCAGCCCTGCCAGCAAAATCAGTTCAACAACTCTTGCCACTTCTGTAGTGAATCTGATCATACTATGGTACAAGGCACTTGTATCCAGCTAGAACATATGATTCAGCAGGGTAAAATCCATCAAAATGCTGAAGGCAAGATTGTCTTACTATTTGGTGCTATGATTCCAAATTACTTTAGCAAACAGCTTTATAAGGACTATATTGAGGAATGGCACCACCTAAACCCTGGACAGATTATTATTGGCAGACTCTCATCTAACACTAACTCAGATTCAAAGCAAGCAACTATGCAGCAGTTACTAATCTACAAGGTACTATAGCAGGACATTGCTACCAGTAGATTGTTAACCAAAGACAAACATATTGAGGCCTTGAAACAAGAGCTATTTACCCTGCAATGAGCTGGCAAAAAGTTTGATAGTGTACAGGTTCCCTAAGCTCCTTACCAAACCACTAGCAACAAGGCTCCCATTCCATCAGCAACTAGCAACACACCAGCAATTACCCCTTCCTCTAACCATATACCAACTCCTACTACTAGGCCAGTTGATAAAGGCAAAGCACCAGAAAGATCTGTCACTAAAGATTTGCCCCCAGTTGCTAACTAAGCCCACTGAACCCATTTCCCAGCCACCAGTACACCCATTTTCTGGAATCTCTGCTTGCTATGCTCCACCCACTAACAGGAATCTCACTACTCTAGATTGCCGTAACAACACTGCTTATAGGACTATGCCCCCTATCTATGATATTAAACAATCAAAGGCCATATTCAATCGAGTTTTAAGCACTCAGGTCACAGTCTTAGTTGGAGAGCTCTGCTCTATAGCACCAGACATCAGAAATCAGCTTAGGACTGCTGTTACACCCAAGTGACTAGCAGGAACAAATGCTAACATGGTATAGGATCCTAGTAACATCTTTGAAGAAGTGTTACTGATGTTTACTCTGGATGAGCCACAGTTTTTGTTAAGTTCCAGTACTGGTACCACTAACAGAGTCACTCTGGACCAGGCCAAGGTCTCTTCAATTGACCCAGTAGAGGCCTACATTGAGTTGCTACCTCCTGAGGAGGAGCCAGTAGTTTTAACAGTTGCTAAGGATTCCCAGTCACTAAGGTCCATCATGATGCTAATCAACAATTAAGAAGAAATAAAATGCATCATGGATAGCAGTTTCCAAATCATCTCTATATCAGCAGAAGTTGCTAACAATCTTGGCTTATCCTATAATCCCAGTATCATCTTGAATATGCAGAGTGCTAATGGCACATTGGATAGATTACTAGGACTTGCCAGGAATGTACCCTGTACCATTGGCAATTTGACACTATATCTCCAGATTCATGTATTATGGTTCCCTGCCTATGACATCCTCCTTAGTTGCCCTTTTGATGTATTAACAAGAAGTGTGGTCAATACTCTTAGTGACATCAAAACCACCATCATAGTTACTAACTCCAATTCAGGTATGCAATGAACAATACTGACATTTTCCCATGGGAAATATAAAAGAAACAATTGTCAAAAGGTTTGCTATGAGACAGAACCACCCCAGTCCTTTCAGCACCAATCAGAATAGTGACAATGCTAACAACTTAGCAACCATTATCAGCTATGGCCATTCAACTGGTCTAGCAACTTGTATAGCTTCTTGTGACTTGGACAATGATATTTTATTTACAACATCTTGCACACATATGGACTCTTCCTTAGCCTATCTATATGCTATTGCTAGTGATTTTTGCTCTTCTTCATTACCTCCTCAGTCTTATTTTGTTTTGACTGATATTTCTAATCCTTTGATTCTTGGACAGACTTTACCCCTCAATACTTGCATTATGGACATTGCACCTACTTGTGTTAACCTTCCTTTTCCTGAACAGTATATTGCTAAAGATCCTGTTAAAAGAAAAGGAGTACAGGTGAAGAAGAAATATAAGCCAGTCACTATGAAGATCAAACCTGTTATCAGTCACATTAGCAAAGATTTCAGAATCAAGCAACAAATCTTTGGTGATCCACTAGCAACTATGCTGCCACTTGATCCAAACCCTCCCCCATTTATACTAACCCAGCAATTCACTAGCAACTGACAAGCAACATTTGTTAAGGACCATGACACTAGCTTTCTTACTAGTGACAAACTCAATGTCCTTGTCAATCTTGTTGCTAAGCAGGAAAAGGCTTTTGCTTGGGAAGACTCTGAATGAGGAAGCTTTTGCTCTGACTTCTTTCCCCCAGTTAGGATACTAACAATCCCCCTCATTCCCTGGGTTCAGCATAATTGCCCTATTCCCTCAGGACTCAAGAAAGAGGTATGCAAGATCATCTGTGACAAGATTAAGGCTGGCATCTATAAGCCCTTGAACTCTGCTTACCAATCCCACTGGTTTTGTGTCCTCAAGAAGAGTTGTAAGCTCCAGATTGTAGATAGTCTAGAGCCTCTGAATCATGTCACCATTTGCCATTCTGGAGTACCCCCTTTCCCAGATCATATTGCCAAGTCTTTTGCTGGACAAATTTGTAGAGTGACACTAGACCTTTTTATTGGTTATGATGAGCAACTAATTGACTTGGCCTCCCATGACTTAACAACATTCCAGACTCCATTTAGCACTCTCCATTTAGTGACCCTACCAATGGGTTGGACCAACTCAGTACCAATCTTCCATGATGACATTACCTTCATCCTGCAGTCCAAGATCTCCCATAACATACTCAGTTATATTGACAATGTTGGTTTGATAGTATTCCTGCTACATATCCTGCTAACCCAAACATTTGCTTAGCTCTCTGGGAGTTCTTTGAGCTTCTTAACCAGATTCTTCAGTGAATGAAGTACTGTGGCAGTACATTTTCTGGTCACAAGCTTGTCTTATGCACCCCAACATTCAAGATCTTAGGACATATTTGCACATCTAGCAGTTGAATTTTGGACAAAAGTTGCTTAGTCTTGCTTGAACAATGGGGTCCCTGCCAGTCACTATCTGAAGTTAGAGCCTTTTTGGGTATGGTCAGCATCCTTAGGATTTTCATTAAGAATTTTGCTCATCATGCTAATGACTTAACAAAACTCACACATACTAGAGTTCCTTTTGAGTTTGGTTCTGACCAAGTCAATGCCCAGCAAGACCTCATTAAATCTCTCAAAGATGCTAAGCCCCTAGTCCCCATTGACTATAAATCATCTGACCCCATCATCTTAGCAGTTGATATGTCATACATTGCTATAGGCTACTACCTCTGCCAGTGCTATAGCAACAACCACAAAGAACATTGCTACAATTGCTTTGGGTCCATCATGTTTAACAAAAGGGAATCACAATTCAGTCAGCCTAGGCTCAAGCTCTATGGCCTCTACTGTGCTCTGTAGGCCTCAAGGATGTACCTTATTGGGGTCAGAAACCTCATCATCAAAGTCAACACTTGCTATATCAAAGGTATGCTTCAGAACCCTGACATTTAGCCCTCTGCTAGCATGAATTGCTGGATCATGGTGATTTTGATATTCCACTTTGAGCTTGTGCATGTTAAAGGTACCTTCCATAGCTCAGATAGACTTTTGCAACAACTGCTACAGCCTAGTGACCCTCTTCCTAACAATAGCAACAATTCTGTATATGAGAATTGGATTGATTGACTACATGGCTTTATTCATCAAGTCCAGCTCCCCTTCTCTCTACTTCATCATGTCTCTTCAGTTTCATAATTGATGCCCCCAGTCCTTGAGTACTGCTCCTTAGCAACATTTGCTAGTAACACTTTTGATACAGCAGCCCCATATTTAGCAACTACCAATGATTTTCTGCCTCTATGGGATAACACCACTACTATATATAGTGATATGCCCATTCTGCTAAGGCCATTGCTAGTAATACTTGTATTGCTTTGGTCCAGAAGTGGCTTAGCAATTTAGTCAGGCCAGATGACTTTAGTGATTATGCCTATGTCAAATTTATTTGTTATGCTGCTATGTTCTTTACTGTAGACAGTAAGCTTTGGCAACAAAATAGGGATAGTGCCCACAAGTTGTTTATTCTGAGCAACTGCCACTTACAAATCTTATGAGCAATACATGATGACTTGGGCCATAGAGGACTTTTTGCTACTCATTCAGCCCTACTGGAACATTTTTGGTGGCCCCAAGTTAGTGCTGATATTATATGATATATTCATACATGCTACATCTGCTAGGTTCACCAAACAACAAAAGTACTCATTCCACTAGTTGTTGCTACTCCAGCACCCTTGTTCAGCAAGATATACATTGACACCATGTTCATGCCACCTTCTAATAGATTCAAGTATATCATCCAAGGATGTTGTTTGCTAATATATTATCTCAAGTTCTGTATGCTTGTTAGGGAGAATAGCAATACCATTGCCAGATGGTTATATGAAGATGTTGTTTGTCACTGGAGAGCCCTTAGCAAAATTGTTACCAACAATGGCACTTCTATTCTGAAAGCTGTGGCCTACTTAGCAAAGAAGTACAACTTGCACCACATTTAGGTCTCTGGGTATAACAAGTGCACTAATGGCATAGTCAAGCAACCTCACTTTGACATTTGCCAGGCTCTTTTCAAGATGATGGACAGTGATCAATTCAGATGGAGTACTGTATGTTATTCAGTCTTTTGGTCAGAACATGTTACAGTGTGCAAGTGAATGGGCTGTTCCCCCTATTATGCTGTTACCAGTACCCATCCCCTTCTTCCTGCTGACATTGTTGAAGCAACATATCTGCAACCACTGCCAAATTCCCTTTTGTCTTCTATCAACCTTATAACCCACTGAACAATTGATTTACAATGTTATGAAGAAGATCTTGAGCAACTTCATGACACCATCCTTAGTGCTCACTATTTAGCCACTATTTATTTCAAAACAGAACATGCCACTACAATCCATGACTACAATTTTCAGACTGGTGACCTTGTATTGATGAGGAATACTAGAATTGAGGTGACTTATTACAAAAAGATAAGGCCTTGTTACTTAGGCCCTTTGGTGGTAATATCTTGTAACTGTGGAGGCACTTACATCCTTTATGAATTAGATGGTTCAGTTTTGCATTAACTGGTAGCCACCTTTTACTTAATCCCATATTTTGCTAGAGAATGCATATCAGTGCCTAGTGATGCTTTTGACATTGATAATTCCCACTTATGTGAACTTGAACAAACTGATCTAGTAGATGATGATGATGTTAGCAACATTGCTAACAAAACTGACAACTAAAAACCATTCACTACGCCATAGCAACATTTATTTCAAATTCTACTTATATGTTTATTATACAGTCAGAAAAACTGTCACTTACAATACAAAAATATTAAGTCCTTCATTTTGTCTATTTTTATATTATCTCTTGGTTGTTTAAGTACTTCACAGACTTTTACTTCTTGATATTTTTTGCTATAAGGCTGTGCTTAGTGACTTTTCACTAGCAACTAGCATGCTTTTGGGGTTTTCATACTATAATGATTTACTGAGCATTTCCCCTTGTTGTCACTAGTGCCAAGTGATGATGTGCTCCTATGCTGCCTAGCTGCTGTGCAAAAAACCAAAAGGAAGACCTAGAGTGCACTGGCAACCAGATAGAGTAGCTGGCAGTAGGACATGTGTGAGGGCAAGTTAGTAATCATCCCAGAGAACAAGAGCTGTAGAGAGTAAGGTGAAAAAGAGGTACAAGTAAAAGGAGTTGCTAATGTCAGCCTAAGTTGCTAAACACTAATGGTATATTGCTAAGTTGCTAAATGAAAAAATGGAATAGGAGTAGAGGGCAAAGCAATATGTAATAGAGATGTCAGTAAGGTAAATGGAAGTTGCTAAAGTAGGAAAGGGGCTAAGAACAAGTTGTTAGGCAAACAACTGCTAAGAAGATGTCACTAAGGTAGGTAAAAAGCCCAGCAACAAGGAAGGAAAAGGGAGTAAGAATGTAAGTCAAATGGAGAGGAACTTGGGGAACACATGAGACTTGTCACTAGCTATAGTTGCTAATGTTGCTAAGACACTATAACACCAAGGCACCCATATTTGTACCCATGCTAAATTAAGGATGAGGTTGCTCAGGCTTGTCACTAAGTCATTAACAAGGGTAAGGGTAAACAAGAATGAGCTCTGAAGCTGAGGGAGATACTGAGAGGCAAGTAATTGGGGTTGCTCTATCCATTTCTTCATTGTCCTGCTAGGTATGTACAGGGAGTATTTATACTGTTTGTAAGTAATGTAGCCTAAAAAGAAAGATGGTTACCACAGATAGGTAAAAAGCCCAGCAACAAGGAAGGAAAAGGGAGTAAGAATGTAAGTCAAATGGGGAGGAACTTGGGGAACACATGAGACTTGTCACTAGCTATAGTCGCTAATATTGCTAAGACACTATAACATAAGGCACCCATATTTGGTACTATGCTAAATTAAGGATGAGGTTGCTCAGGCTTGTCACTAAGCCATTAACAAGGGTAAGGGTAAACAAGAATGAGCTCTGAAGCTGAAGGAGATACTGAGGGGCAAGTAATTGGAGTTGCTCTATCCATTTCTTTGTTGTCCTGCTAGGTATGTACAGGGAGTATTTATACTATTTGTAAGTAATGTAGCCTAAAAAGAAAGATGGTTACTGCAGGTAATGGCATCTGCCAAAATGCATACTGGGTGTCAAGATGGTAACCAAATGTAAGTATTTGATGTCAAAAAGTGCATATTATATGTCAGAATGAAAATAAAGAGCATACTGAATGTCAGTATCTGAAGTGTAGATGCCATTCAAGTATGTTAGTAATCAAGAAAAACAAAGGGTCCAAGAAGTCACATGTCCATATGTTCATTTTGAAAGTGAAGTGCCTATGTTGCTAAGGATTGTTGCTAGCAAATGTTGCTAAGGGGGCTTTTGGCAAGGTCATTCTAGATATGCAGTCTAGGCCCCATATAATAAATGCTCATGATCCAAAAAATCCCATGGTTGCTAAGGTCTTGTGCAAATCTTGTGCTGATCCCTAGGTCATGTGCTGTCCTGATAAAATAGTTGGAGATGTTGGTAACTGTACTCAGCAACAGATGGGTCTTATCATCCTCTTCTATGCTGAAATCTTGACTGTCCTCAGTCAATCAAGTCCTATGATTGCTTGAATGGTCCATGCATGGAAAAGGAAAAGTATATAAAAGACTGGCACTTGACTAAACTTCAACCCAATTCTCCCCACTTCTCCTCTTTGCTTTTATCTTCAACTAATTGCTATGGCCTCCCTCATTGCTGATCAGATGGACACATGCAATATGGCCTAAACTTTCTTCAACCGTGTTGACTGGCTGCTCACTGCAGCATGTGCCTCCTTAGTGACTGATCCATAGTTAGCAGTGACTGCTATAATCAAGACCTGGCTACAATGGTTTGAGACCACAGGTAGTGGAGTAGACTGGCCTACCCTAGCAGAGGTAGATCAAGAGTATTGTGCCTTGTATGAGAAGTATAAGGGGGAGGATTGGATGTACAAATTTGACAAACATTTTGTGAATAAACCTTACTTTTTTTTGTTTTTAGCAATATATTGACAATTTTGCTAATGTCTTTTGCCAGGCTCCTCCTCTGTCCTCTCTCAAGTACCTCCTTAAAGACTTGGAGGCTAGGATGATGGTAAGTGATAGTGGTGTCACCTGGGCTAGCAGCATTGCTTAGGTAACTTTAGCTTTTCAAGGACTTGTCTTCCAACAACTAATTTTTCTTCCAGCACCCACCATGTAAGCTGGCAATGATGATAGAGGCAAGCCGTAGCAAGGGTCATGGTGATGCCAGGGAGACTGGCCCTTTTACTCCCAAATGTGTTGTTGGCAGCATTGCTAAGGAGCCAGCAGCATCACCAAAGCACTACAAGACTCCTAAGGACAAAGGGAAGGAGAGAGAGGAGGACAAGGAAGAATTCAAAGTAAGTTTCTGTTTATTCACTAACACTTAGCAACAACTGCTAACTCTCTACAAGAAACCTATCCAAGACTCCTTTACTGACAAGGAGTTGGTAGGACTTCTTCATTGAAGGAAGGTTTCAACTGTTGCAAACATCAGAATGGTGGCAGGTATAGTCTTGGCAAAGACAAAAGGGAAAATGATGGTGTTGCCTGCTAAATGAGAAGCTTTCAGGGAAGCTCAGGGAGTGGTATGTCTTAGCAGCCCATTTTAAGTTGTCACTAACTTTCTTATAGTATGATAATTGCTGGTCTGAGAATGACCCTGAGGGCTGCTGGTATTCTACCAGCACCCAACCTTGCTATCATTGTGATAGCACAAGGAAGGGTTGTTCTTATCATGGACACTTGTTATGTAGTTGGAGCAGGAAGTTTGTAGGGAGGGTAGCAACTTGGGCAGCCTTGGTATATCAAGCCAGAAAGTTTGTCAAGGCACACCAAGAGTTAGCAGCAGTCAGACAACTAATATAGATCAAGCATTCCAGCTTGAATTTGCTAATGGAACAGAACAAAATGATGGTGAGAGGTCAGGCAGTCATTAGAGGCAAGCAACCTCAGAAGAGTCAAGATGAGATCAGTGGAAGTAGCAATAAGGAACCTCTGGTTCTAGCCAAATGACCACATATCACCACTAACCTCATAGAGTCCAAGGACAACATCAAGATGCAGCTAGTGACCCCTGCAACAGGGACAGAAGAAGTGGCTGTACTGAAGGAGATGGGCTTAGTGGCCAGGGAACCTGAAGAGGGTACTGGCAGAGCAACAGTTGAGGTGTTAGAAGAGGACAATGAAGAGGAATGGGATGGGGTTGAGGTGGCCAAGGAGGCTGACAAGGAGGAAGAGACAGAGGCAGAGGATAAGGGCAAGGTAGTGGTAATTCCAGTGCTGGTAAGTTCCTTCTGTCACTATTTATTTTGCTAACAATTATGTTGCCAGGTACTTCATACTCCAGCTTCCATGAGGGAGGTTGGTGATGACAATCTGGGGGTGGCTGGGTGAAGTCCTAGCCCTACCAGAGCTATTAATGCCTGCCTCCTTGCTATGGGGGTTTGAGGGGAGGGCAGCCAGGCTGGAGCAATGTTTCTGACAGTCTCTGGACAAAGCTAGGGCCACTCTCCTTGAGGCTTGTACCTGCTATATCATTGCTAAGCAGTCTTTGGCCACCTTGGAGAGCTATTGACAGGACTGCCAGGCTTTTTTGGCCTAGCAGGAGAAGAATAGAATCAAGGAAGGGAAGACACTTCAGGAAATGTAGCATGTTTCCTGAGAAAAAGGTGTTAGAAATATGTTTTTCAATTTCTGATGCCTTTTTCT
>JABCKS010025545.1:0-13451 GCA_018851325.1 Termitomyces sp. DKA19 | reverse complement strand
GAGATAATAACAATGGTTTATCCTTCTTGGACAGAGGAGATGGCCACTCCAAAGATACTTGAGATCCTCAAAGCTGTTTCCTCTGGAGGTATTCTTTTACCTCTTGTTCCAGGAAGTCTATGTAGAGTTTGATGAACTCTTCAGGGGCCTTGGGAATAATATTATTCCCAAAACTTTGCTGAATAGTGATATGCTTAGCCACTCTAGCCAGCAACTGTTATTTAGTAGAAGCTTTTGAAACCTCTATATGATCCCTCCAGAACATGAGAATTCTCCAGTTGAGAACCACACCCAGATCCATTTTATGATCTGTATCTGAGGTATCAGGTACTTCCTCAGGGACTGTCTCAATATAGGCTAAGAACATTATTCTCCTCTCTAAAACTGATGATGGGCCAGCTTGTGATGAAGCTGGCTCTTCTACATAGGATTCCCTATGGATACTCTATACACCTGTTGAAGTACACTGAGGTCACACAGTTCCAACTATGGAGCTTTCTCTTAGCTCAGTTTGGCTCACTGCACAACACACACTGGAAGAGACTGCTCTAGTCTTTCCACCTTGTGCAGCTTGTTGACCATTATTAGATGGTTGAGTGGGTATAGTGGAGAAAAGGCCTCCTGGCATTCCTCCACCTCCCACACTCACAACATGACATGATGTGGCATCACTTCCTAATCCCTGTGGAGTGCTCTGAGATACTCCACTTGCCAAGTTCCTGGAATCATGCCCAGAAACTCTTTTCCCTGTGGACATTAATATACCCATCCACTACTATTATGAAATAAGACTATTCTAGTACAATCACAGATAGTCAAGTCAGAACTCCTTTTGAGGAAGTTCAGTTGCTTGCTGTAGCAAAGATAGTCAATGTAGATTGACTTAAAAAAATGTAATGCAGTTACTAAGTCTTTCACACACTGAACTGTAAGTTAGAACCTATCAATTGATTCTGGCTACAGTTGTGCAAAAAGACTACTCTAGGTTATGTAATTAACCTCACAACTTATATACAAGTTAAATAACTGATAATTAGTAATGACTGTAAATATTAATAAATGTATTGTATAAGATGTAATGTGCATGAGCCATTACAGCTATGGAAGTAAACACCAGTACATAGTATGATGCCCACTCTTAGAGCTGCAACTAACATTACACCAACCAATTGTATTATGGTAGATGGTACTGCTACAGAGGGTACAATGACCTCACCAACAACAGAATTGGAGCCTGTCTTCTCTACAATTAACATTGCACCTGAGGATGGCATGAAGATAACAGAAGCAAGTGGAGCATTGACAAGTGGAACAAAGGCTGAAAAGCCCTACTTGATGTACATACTTTAGGTAACATTGAGTTATTAACTCAAAACAAGTTATTGATAGAATGGTCCATTTTATAGAATATTTTATTGTTTTCTTTCTGTTTTATAATGTATACTGGCATACTTGACACCTTTTTTGTTGGTGGCAATACTAGTCACTGCTGGTGTACATAAAGGGTAAATGCTAGTAGTCTAGGGCAGTAGAACCAGAGTGGGTTTCCTGATTAGCTTGGATAAGCCTGATAAGGTATAGAAGTAACTGTGCAGTGTCTAGATAATCATTACCTGCAGCAACCTGCTCTAGTCATGGATTGCTGGCACTCACAAGAGTATGTGTACCCTGAGCCCATGTATGAAGTTTGACACCTATGGTCTAGATTATCCAATGGTCTAAAGAAGGGGTATGTAACTAGTAAGGTTACTATTAGGCTTATACTTTGTACATATATTATGTATTGAGTAGTAGTTAGACATCAACAGGCACCTTTGATGCACCTCCATAGATTATGTAAGAATAACATCTTGTATTCACAAACATATCTAGTCTAATCTGATATTTTGGTCTGATTCAGATACTGTGTAAAATATGCAAAATTATTCTACTTATAGCCAATAGTTATACTTGGAGTCTGGGATTAATTTGATAGCATGGTCCTACTGCTTGCACTCCAGGAACAAGTTAAAAGAGGCCTTAGAGAACACATTCTTAAACATATGGAAATATGGAGGTAGAATGTCCTGAAGCTTTAGGGGTGTAAAGTTTGCTGTAAAAGTATGGGCCAGCCACTGGGAGATGGTCTGGCTGGCTTAGACCTCTATGATAGAGGGCAGGAGGAATAGAGTGGTGACATATATTTGATCTCCAATCTCTACTGCTTTGTCTGGAACTCTAGGTTGTATAAGCCACAGAACTCTCCTGACAGATCCTCCTCCCAGGCTTTACCACCACTTTGGTTGTATTTCAGAGGGCCTCTCTACAAGGGAACACCAAGAGCAGGGGGTCTAGAAGATCTAGATTAGCAAGGGAAAGATAACTTGTACAGCAAGCCCAAATGGCTGTGTGCTCCTAAACCTCAGCTTAGCACTGTTCCTTGACCTCAGTGGTACAAGTGGCATACTTTTGGGGGCATTGGCTCATAGTCACCTTACTCCAGGCCCAATCTACTTTAGGATTGTGCTCCTAAAGCCAGGTGAACCCAAGGATTATGTCCTGCTTGCTTAGGCTGGTAATGGCCAAGACTGCCCACTTGACATGGTTCTGGTAGTAGAGGATGAAATCAACCACAGAATCAATAACCTTGGCCTCATTAGACATTCCATTGATATTGAACATTGGGATAGACTGAGACAGCAGCCATATGGCTAGACAATAGTGTTTAACAAACTCCAAGTCTAGAAACAACCTTGTAGCACCACTATCCAAGAGAGTAGTGACTCCATAGACCTGCTGAGTGTCCATGGTTTCAATCTCTACATTGAGTTGAAGGAAGTTCACAGAGGGGTTTGCAGCCACTACATACTGCCAGGGCAACCAACATTCCTAGGCAGGGCAGCATGGACAGAGCCTAGGGGCTATCAGGAAGCTTAGCTTAGAGTCTGGAATTGTTATTTGTATGTCTGGAAGGAGGTACTGAGGTTCCTTTGTCTCAGGGTAATCAATAGCAAGAAAAGCAATATCATTTTCCATCAACAGACAAGCAAACCTATTAGTATTTGGCAATGGAGGCATACATCTTATCTGTTGCTTAGCTAAAAATCCTCCTTCAGACCTAGGAGGGGGGTGCAAGTGTCACTCTCCTCTAGGGTTAACTCTGATGCTGGCTTGTCTGGTGAGGGATCCTTAATAGTATCCTTTGTGGCCAACAGCTGCAAGAGGAGCTCCTCCTGCTCCACTGTAGAAAAGTAATATACCTCAAGATTCAGTGGGCAGTGCTGTGCCACATGTCTAGGTTTCTGGCATCTTCAGCATAGTAGTGGCATAGAGCAGTGCTGTTAGGTGGCATTGATGTCTATAAGATAGTAAGGGTCATGGTATGAGTAAACTTAATAGTGTGGGTCATGGGGCAGAGGTGGCTAGAGCCAAAGTAGGTGCTGGGAGTATAGGAGCAGAGTACTAGAGAGTGTCAATGGGGGTAAGGCTGTAAGTTAGGTGTATATAGTGTAGCTCCTGTTGGATCTCTATAAGCTGCCACTGATCTTAGGCCACCTTATATCAAGAGGCAATCTGCTCATTGTTTGGGCAGCCTTTAGCAAGGTGTTGATGTGTTCCAGTAATGTGGAGTGTAAACCATTCCAGAATATGAGGCATAGCTAGAGGCTATCAGGGTAGGCTGCTTGCTTGACTAGTGCCCAGAAGGAGGTCAATATATTCATCCAGTATCTGTTTTCCTTACCTATACTGCTCCTGGTCACATAGCACTAAGGTGGCAGTCTTTGTGGGGTTAATTGGAAAGAACTCTTCCCAGAATTCTTTTGCAAAGGCTGCCCAATCTACAAAACTCCCAATACTTCTAGGGCATCAAAGCACCTATGGTATGTAGGTAGAGGGGTGTCCCATCTTCATATATGACAACACCCAGACTATTTTCAGCACATTAGAGTCAAAGGCATCCCTACTAAGATGAATGTAGGTGAGGCAGGACTAAAGGAAGCACTCCTCACCAGAGTGAGTGCCATTATATACATCTGGAAGTATGGGATGGGGAATCTATGCTCAGGGGGCTACTGAAGCTGTTAAAAAGGCTGCTAGAGATGCCAGGAGTGTTTCCATACAACTGAAGGTGGTATAGAGATTATTTTCAGATGCTCTAGTAGTGCCTGGAGGGACTGGGAAATGAGTTCAGTGTTTTGGTGGAGAGTGAAAGGTTCAGTCATGTGATGTGAGTGGGAAGATTGAGTCAATTGCACCTAGTTCTCTAGGTGTAGCAGGTAAGTCCAAGCCTTGTTTTGAGGGGCCAGGGCCTCCAAGAGAGTGTCTAGATTGATAAGCTGAGATATAGAATTCTGTGGATACTTAAGCCTAGTAGGGAAGTGACAGATAGGGAGCCCAGAGATTCCATACAGGCTATGAGGGGCTTCCAAACCAGGATTTTGAGACTTGTTCTGCTATAAGAGCAACCTTCAGAAGCAACAGCTAAATCATGTGGCTAGCAGAGAGGAATCTGAGGAGAACAAGTCTAAGGATCCCCACTACTTGGTGCAGTGCATCAATAGATAGCAGAGGCATGGAAATAGCTGTGTAGGTGACTGGAAATAGCTCAAGTGCTTGTCAAAGGATCACAGAGAGTTCCAGAGGTCTCTGAAGATTTTCAGGGACCTGCAGAACACCTGGAAGCCATTAAACAAGCCTCAGAAGAACAGAGCTGGTTGAAGGGAGTTGGTTTTAGACAGGAGTGGGGGTTGGAAAGAGTAGTCTTCTGACACTATTAGATCACTGACCTCTTCCTTCTCCAACTCCTCAGGCAACTCCTTTCCCTTCTACAACTGCACCACCAAACTGCTTTGACTCTAAGGTGATAGTGCAAGCTAAAATTCCTCTGGCCAACACTCTCAGATGCTTATAATAGAGATTGAAAGGCTGGGGAGCACTTTCTACAGTCTTACATCATATATATCTAACTGAGTAGTAAGGCCTTTGCTTTGGATGATCTGAAGATTGCTTAGATTCTTTCATATATAAAGTTAGGTTGCACCTCCATGTATGCACTACACATCCTTTGAAGAGCTGGTAAAGTCCACAGTTTTTCAGACTGGGATGTATTTAAACATGACTTCTGAGCAAAGTTCTTCTCTCTGGACCTGGCAAAGACAGTGGCATTATCCATCCAAGATCAGAACCAGTATGGACAAGAGAAAAGGTCATTAAATGAATATATTGACTTTTTCCAAGCCCTGGTGAAGCAGGCTGAGTTTCTGGATGGATTACAACTCTGCCTCACATTCCAGTAAGGGCTCCACCTGTCCCTCATGGACCAAATCAATAGTATAGCAGAGGGTTAACCTAATGACAAGTAGGTCAAGACCTGGTACAAGGTAGCTTAAAAGCAATGACAACTTATGGAGCTGAAATAGGCACTTTATCACAGCCAGCCTGGACCCACTCACTCCATCTTAACTGGGTTCCAAGAACTGGAATGCTACCCTAACTTCCAGTGTTCCCTAACCTTCTATCCTATTCTAACTCAGCACCATTCAATGCTCCTCTGCCCCCTCAATTTTTGCTGACAGGTATCCCCATGAAGGTGGATGCCTCTTGTCAGTACTCCCTAACCTCTCTACTCTGTAGGTAATGTGGGAAGGTGGGTCACCTTGCCTACTATTGTCTGCAGGGAATGGAGGTCTGCTACCTTTTTCCAATAGAGCAGAAGGAGCTGTTGGTGCAACTCCTAGCTATACAAGACATGGCTGGATTCTTATTGCTAGATGCTGTTACTATAGAGCCCTCCTATATTACTACACCACCTATGCAGGAGAAGTCCAAGAGAAACATAGAGCAAAGATCCATAAGCATGTAGCTCCATGTGCTTATCATATAGGGCACCTTCCTTATGCTAACCTTGACCTGTTAGACCCCTCTTTGCTAGTATTCCCTCATAGAGGCTCTCTATAAGGATGTTAGAGGAGTCAGGTGTAGTAACTAGGAGGAAGACAATTACATGGAGGAGTTTGGCCATGCTCTAGACTCAGAGTCTCTAGATGAGGCCATGGAGGTGGGGGACTGGATTTATGATACTACTCTCTGCCTCTCTCCAACTGAGGCCAAGATAAGGGCTAGCCAGACCACCTCTTAGAGACTGGCTGAGGCTTTTGCAGCAAACTCAAAGCCCAAACACCCTGGCAGCACAGTTCTCCACTACCTTCAGAATTTTGAGAAAGTATTTGCCAAAGTATACTTTGACTCACTTCCTAAGTATAAGCAATGGGACCATGCTATTGAGCTGGTACCAGGAGCTAAACCATTGAGCTATAAGGTCTATCTACTTGCACTATGGGAGCAGGATGAGTTAAATACCTTTGTGCAGGAGAACCTCAGCTCCAGATAAATACAACCTTTAAAGTCCTCCATATCCTCCTCAGTCTTCTTTATCAAAAAGAAGGATGGGTCCCTCCATCTGGTTCAAAACTATTGTATCTTAAACATAATGACTGTGAAGAATTGCTACCTCCTTCTCCTCATCTCTAAACTTGTGAATAATCTCCAGGGTGCACATTATTTTACTAAGTTGGATGTCTGCTGGAGCTATAACAACATGTCTGTTAAGGAGGGAAATGAGTGAAAGGCAGCATTCCAAATAAATTGCAGACTCTTTGAGCCCCTGGTAATATTCTTTGGCCTCACCAACAGTCCTGCCACTTTCCAGACTATAAACAACATCTTTTATAATTTGATTGCAGAGAGCATTGTCTGCATATATCTGGATAACATACTCATCTACACTAAGACTCTAGAGGAACATTGTTAGATTATGTGCATTGTTCTGGAATGCCTTTACTAGTACCAGTTATATCTGAAACCTAAGAAATATGAGTTTGAGCAGACCAAGGTGGAATATCTAGGCTTGATCATCTTATATAGTATGGCAAAGATGAATCCAATTAAAGTGGCAGGTATGGCCAAATGGCTAGAGCCAAGGAACAAGAAGGAAGTGCAGGTCTTCCAGAGCTTTGTCAATTTCTATCAGAGGTTCATTCAGAACTTCTCCCACCATGTATACTCACTTTTTAACCTCACCAACAAGGATGTGGCATAGTGATAGGAGTCTGTTTTCACAGCAAGCTGCCTTCAACACCCTCAAGCAGGCTGTCACTTTGAAACTGGTCCTCCTATTTCCAGATAATGATGCTTTTTTCTATGTCAAAGCCAATAGCTTAGACTTTGCCATGGGAGCAGTTCTGTCCCAACAGTCTAAGGAGGATGGGAAGTGGCACCCTGTTGCTTTCTACTCAAAGAGTCTCAACACTATAGAAAGAAACTATGAGATTCATAACAAAAAATGCTCACCATTGTTTAGTCCTTTGAAGAGTGGCAGCATTTCCTCCAAGAGTGCATAGCATAAATTTGAAGTTTAGACAGATCACAAGAACCTAGAGTACTTCTGCTCAGCAAAGAAGCTCAATTGACACTAAGCTCAATGGTCCTTGTATCTGGCTAATTTTGACTTCTTGCTGCATTACAAACCTGGGTGGAGTATGGACAAGTCAGACATATTGTCTAGGAGAGCAGACCACAACACAGAAGCAGACAACAACAATAACATCATACTTCTGAAGCCAAAGCTCTTTGCTATTCATGCTCTCAAAGGGATTGCAGTCTAAGGAGAGGAGGCAGACATTCTCTAGGGCATAAGGTGGGGAAACTACTAGGGTGCCCAGGAGGACACAGTGACACAAGCTACACAGACCCTACAGTGACAATGAGTCAGTAGGGTGAAGTTGGTGCATACTAAGGAGTGGAGTTTGTAGGATGGGTTGCTGACCTTCTGAGGGCAGATCTACATGCCCAACATTTTAAAGCTCCAATGGTACATTGTGAAACAACATCATGATTTACATTTAGCAGAATACCCAGGCAGGCAGAAGATGCATAACCATTACAGAAACTGTCCCATCCTCACTTAGGACCATTCAAGATAAAGAGGTAGGTAGGACTACTTGTATATTAGCTGAAACTTTCTGTCAGGCTATGGTAACTGCATTGAGTGTTCAATATGATCAAGCTTTTCCCAGCCTCAGAGGACCTCATTCTGGGTCATCACCTCAAACTGCCACTGTTGCCAGTGTTAGTCAACAATGAGGAGTATGAGGTGGAGGAGATACTAGACAGCAGGTGGTTTCAAGGGAAGATACAATTCAAGGTGAAGTGGAAGGGTTGTGGCATTAAAAATATATCCTGGGAACTGTAGACAAATGTATATGTACCAGTGCAAGTATAGGAATTTTATCACAGGCACCCCAATACCCCAAAAGCAATTCAAGGCATCCTCTCTGTTTCTATAGTGAGCCAGGTCATTCAGGAGATCTTCTACCCAGGTGTATTGAAATGCTGCACTCTAGAGAGGGGGTAATATCAGGGGCCACTCTATTCCATTCATTTCATTTCACCTCATCTCACCTCACTTCACATCATCTCATCTCACCTTGGATCTATATCCCCACCACTGTTCCATCAAGGCACATGCTGCCAGACACATGCAGTGATGTGGCAATGAGGGCATATGACTTTAATCCATAAGGTTAGAGTTATATCACATGCTACTCATCTCACCTTGTTTCACCTCATTGCCTATTATGTTTCTATATAATCTACTAGTCAGATCAAGGATACTAATGCATTGGTGGTTATACATGACTTCACTGACTACTGTATAGTCAGTCTCATGGTGCTGAGGGGATGAAAGGCTACACTAGGCATCAGGAGTCCTCAGACTTGATCTTTTTGGATCTCCCTTTGCCAGGTGGGTAGTTAGTCTTGTAGGTATGCCAAGTGTTGAATATATTTCTTTGGATTTCCCTTGGCTAGCTGTGTGACTGAGCTGCAGCCTCCAAAGGTTACCCTTACATCATCTACACAGCAAGCACATATAGCAGCATACTTATTGACCTTTGCTCTACATTCCTCTTTGGCCTTTCCTATACAGGTAGTCAACAATGGAGGTAATAGCTCATTTTCACTACTTCTTTAATCTTAGGATTATGCTCTAAGAGCTAGGTAATTCCCAAGATTTTATAGACAGTATAGCAAAACTATTAGCACTAGGCAATAGAGGTATATAGTTTATCTATTACTCTTCTAAAAATCCTCTTTCAACTTCAGAAGATGGGCACTAGCTTCTCTCCACTTTCCTTGTTAAGAGTTCCTACTATAAGAGCATTTGGAAAAGAGGCTTCAGAGGCATCCTGAGCAGCAAGGAGTTGGATCAGTGACTCCTCCTACTTAGCTAGGGAGAGATAGCAAACTTTTATTCCTTGGGAGTAGTAGTGAGCAAAGTGGCCTGCCTTCTCATATTGCCTAAAGTGCAGAGAGGTAAAAGAATGCTGGTGTGAAGTGTCCACATCCATAGGGATATATGCAGGCAAGAAACAAGAAGATGGAGGAACAGGAGGGTGTGTGGGGTTGGAGTGAGCAGCTGGGATAGAGAAAAGGAGAGCTTGATGCAGAAGTCCTAGTCTGGCAGTAGAACCAAGATGGGAGTAAATAGAAGAAGGCTGAGTGTGATGGAGTGCATGTTTCAGGTCCATAAGCTGCTACTGCTCTCAAGCCACCTTGTACCATATTTCAATACACTCATCATCTAGTTGTACTTCTGCCATACTGTCAATTTGGTCCATAAGAAAGGGATAGAGCTCTTCCTAAAAGTGAAATAAAGTTACAAACCATCAGAAAAACCAGCCTGTTCAACCAGGGCTCAAAAGTAATCAATGTACTTGTCCAAGGACCTCTTCCTCTAGCCATACTGGTCACAATTGCAAAGGAAAACTGCAGCTGTCTTAGTAGGATCAAGAGGGAAGAACTCAGCTCAAAAATCACATTTAAACTCATCTCAACTTGCAAAACTCCCTATTCCTTCATTCTTTCAGAAAACATACAAAGCATATGTCAAAGCACAACCTAGTGATGCAAAATCTAAGTTTAACTGATGGCACAAAGTTTTACAAACTTGGCCAATGTGTTGTGCTTAGTTTTTGCAAGAGAGTAATAGATTTATCAATTTTAGTTCAAAAGAGTGAGACAGCCTCAAAACTAATGAACAAGGCTTAAATAGTATATTAACTAGTATTCCCAAAGTAAATAGAAGCTTCTAAGCCTAAGAGATCCACTCCCTGGGGATGTCTGAGCTGTGGCAACTACTTGCTTGCCTAAAATCCCTAATTTTCTCTTCCTTTTATATTTCTCCCAGTGTGCACAGACTTTGATAATGGCATGACTATTTGTCATGCTAATGTATACCTAGAGTTCTGATACATGCTTGGCATCATTGATGAAAGATTTTTACTTTTTTCTTCAGCCATATTCTCCTTCACTTGTCTTCCCTTTTCCCTTCCTTGCTACTGGCTGCTAGATGTCTCCATAATTGGTCTGGTATGCTAAGGTAAGAGGAGCAGTAGTTGGATTGGGTAGAAAGTGAGAGGAGGAAAGTTTAATGAGTGGCAGCTGATTGGCTTTCAGACTTAGTCTATGATTTGATTAGAGCACAGCCACTCATTGAACTTTCAGTATGCTTACTACATTGGTTCATCCTACAGTTACAGCTATTACACTTTTTAGGGTTTTTGAGGTAAGTTTCCTGCATCTACAGTTTTCAATACATGCTTATAGTTGTTAGCATTTTGGGGTATACTAGGAACTATGCTCAATCTGCTTTATAGCAGCCATATCACTAGCTTCATATAAGAAAGAACCCATTGGATATAAGCAATACAGGACTAAAGGAATTGCTCTCTAGTCTTCCAGTCTTCATTATAAATATTAGGGAGTGTAGAGCAAGGTAGTTTAGAGTGTGCTACTGTTGTAGCATTAAAACAAGTTAGTGGCAATATCATAGAGGGTGTAGGGACTACCAGAGGGGTCAGAGAAGGAAGGGAGAGGCATTTAAGGAGGGTCTAAAGGGAATGGACAATAGTCTTTGTAAATTAGTATAAGCTGGCAAGTTCATTGATGTGAAGGGTGAAAGAAGCTTGGGCAGACTGTACCTGAGTCTTCAGAGCTACCAGGCATTGTCAAGAGGGCTCAAAGCATCCCATGGGTCTACTAGCAGTGTTAGAGTAGTCATAAAGGCATTAGGCTAAGATACAACAGTAGATAAGGACTTCTAGAAGTGGGAGTAACTCTAGTGGCTAAAAGGGGCTTCTAAACTAAAAATGAGAGACTTGTTCTGCTGTAAGGGCAACCTCTGGAGGCTATGGCTCAGTCACACAACTGGTAAAGAGAAATCTAAAGAGATATATTCAACAATAGATATATCTACAAGTATAGTTACACACCTGGCAGAGGAAGATCTAAAGAGAACAAGTCTGAGGATACTCCCTTAGCCAGGTTGGAAAAATGCCCACCTGATTATGTAATGTTTATATAATCCAGTGACTATGTGGAAGGTCAATACTATATAAATTATGAATAAGTGTAATGAATTGTGCATGTTACAACACCTAGTATACAATTATTATTATTATTATTATTCAATTATTACTAATTATTCTTTATGTAATTTGTATATAAGTTGTGAGGTTACTTATGTAACTTCAAGTAGTCTTTTTTGCACAACCATAGCTAGAATCAATAGATAGGTTCTGACTTATGGTCTAGTGCATGAAAAGCTTAGTAACAGCATTACATTTTTTTAAGTCAACCTATGTTGACTATCTTTGCTACAGTAACCAACTGAACTTCCTCAAAAGGAGTTCTGACTTTACTATCTGTGATTGTACTAGAATGGTCTTGTTCTATAATTGTAGTGGATGGACATATTAATGTCCACAGAGAGAAGAGTTTCTGGGCATAATCCCAGGAACTCAGCAAGTGGAGTATCTCAGAGCACTCCACAGGGATTAGGAAGTGATGCCACATTATGTTATGCCATGAGTGTGGGAGGTGGAGGAATACCAGGAGGCCTTTTCTCTGCTACACCCACTCAACCATCCAATGATGGTCAACAATCTGTACAAGGTGAAGAGATTGGAGCAGTCTCTTCCAGTGTGTATCATGCAGTGAGCCAAACTAAGCTATAAGAAAGCTCTGTAGTTAGAACTGTGCAACCTCAGCACACCTCAACAAGCATGCAGGGTACCCATAGAAAACCCTATGTAGAGGAGCCAGCTCCATCACAAGCTGGCCCATCATCAGGTTTAGGGAGAATAACATTCTCAGCCTACATTGAGACAGTTCCTGAGGAAGTACCTGATACCTCAGATACAGATTGCAAAGTAGGTCTGGATGAGGTTCTCAACTGGAGAATTCTTGCATTCTGGAGGGATCATGTGGAGGTTACCAAAGCTTCCACTAGACAATGGTTACTTGCTAAAGTGGCTAAACATATCACAATTCAGCAAAGTTTAGGGGATAATATTATTCCCAAGGCCCCTGAAGAGTTTATCAAACTCTACATTGACTTCCTGGAACAAGAGGTAAAAGAATACCTCCAGAGGAAACAGCTTCAAGGATCTCAAGTATCTTTGGAGTAGCCATCTTCTCTGTCTAAGAAGGATGAACCATTGTTATTATCTCTGGTTGATGAAGCCTTTTCAATGCTTCAAGCTCTTCAATAGTCAGGGGAAACTCCCCAGGATTATGTGGTCAGATAGGCTGCAATGGAGCATCAGAGGAGAGCAGTGTTAGGAACAATTGTTCCTAATGAAGCTGCATCAACTGAGGGAGGATTTGTATTCACAGCAGATCTCAATCATGCTTCAATACCACATGATATGACCCAATGGCAGGGCTTGATGTGGAATGACCAGGTCATTCTACAGAAGTTCCAGCAGGGAGATTTGAAAGACTATGGTCAGTCTTTCATAGAAGAAGCACATAAGTTTCATAGGCAGATGATGCACAATTGTCTGTAAGCAAAAGAACAAAACACTAGCTGTTCAAGTAGTGATGCCAGAAGGAGTAAAAGGTAAACAATCTGAATCTCTGAAGGTCATTACTCCTTATATGGAATTTTCCAAGTTCAGTAAACTTGAAGATTGGCTTATGAGTATGTGCATAAATCATGCAATAGCTCAGCTAGGTGGAGAGGAACAAGAACATGGAAAAGTTCTTGCTCTTATGGTATCTGCACCACATAATACATGTAAATCAGGTGCAGGCACACTAGACATTCAAGGACATGGTCCTTGGTCTGTATGATTGTTTTGTCCAACCATCTACAATGCAGGATGCTCATGATGCATTCCACAGAGTTAGGTATATGGTTGAAGAGGGTGTGCAGGGCTTCTATGATGCCCTGCTGGATCAAGCTCAGAATATAGCTGTGTTTCCTGATGAATTCACAATTTAAGAGTAATTCTTGGAGGGTATTCTCTCTGATATTCTTGTTGCTTTCATATGTGATGGGGGACTAGCCCTGGAAGTGAATACCATAGAGGAATTTGTTTCTGAGGCCAGAGCCTATGAGAGCAGTCAGA
>JABCKS010025544.1:0-13458 GCA_018851325.1 Termitomyces sp. DKA19 | reverse complement strand
ACCCTATCTAGTTGCCAGTGCACTTACAGGTTTTCTTTTGGTTTCCTGCATAGCAGCAAGGCAGCATAGAAGCACATTACTGGTGTAGAAACAATGCTGAGACATTGGGACATCCTACAGGGAGTCAAGTTCACTTGGTATATGAACCATAAGGGTCTAATACACCTCCTCAACCAGAAAAGCCTTTTGGGCAAACAAACCTGATGGCTGG
This sequence comes from Termitomyces sp. DKA19, assembly GCA_018851325.1. Lineage (NCBI taxonomy): Eukaryota > Fungi > Basidiomycota > Agaricomycetes > Agaricales > Lyophyllaceae > Termitomyces > Termitomyces sp. DKA19. The sequence continues at coordinate 13,247 of JABCKS010025544.1, read as the reverse complement.
AGAGGATATCCAAATTTGACTTTGAAGTGATATATGTTCCAGGGACAGAAAATATACTCTCTGATGCCCTTTCACAACTATATTCAAATGATGAGCTAGGTACAGTGAGAGTGTGGGGTGAATACACCCATCATGACATCCTCAACAATGATGTCCTGAATACACATCTGATTTCCATGCCAGTACTAGTAGGCCAGGAAGGTGAAATTGCAAACTTGCATATTGCAGGCACAGAAGTGACTACAGTGATGAATGATAAGGGAAAGGGGAGCAAGGTCCCTATTCACAGAAGTGATTGGCATTGTAATCAGGCATAGGCCCCAGCAAAGGCAAGTAGTCCAATTCCCAAGTGCAGTGTGATGACCACAACTCTTGTAATAGAAGTGATCAACCAACTAGACCAAAAGGCCACAATGTCAAGCCTGGCTTAACATGTTGCAGGCACTATTTAAGCAGTATCCAGTATCATGATGCTGTGGGTCATGACATGCAGATATCAGAACAAGGTGGTTGAAACAGCTGAGACAAGCTGGCTGGAAACAGCAAGAGAATTTGCTGCTAGAACATCTGGACATTTTGTGGTGAAAGGACCTCAGCAATAAAAGGAGGGCAATGATGGAAGGCAAGAAAAACTCACCATCAGAATACCAATGAGAAAGCACAACAATCATGGGCAGACAGTACAAATCACCAAGCCTGGAAAGGTTACCAAGGGGGTAGCAAACAATGACCAAGGACAGGCATAGAATAAATCATTATCTGAACAGTCTATAAGACTTCAACAGATAGCTGAACTGCTGAGCCCAGTATCACGAATTGAGATGATGGAAGGAGGGCATGAACTAATAGATCTATTAGAAAATATTTGGGATCAATACAATGCAAACCTAGTACTAAAACCAGTCATAGAAAATCTGTGGGAGTACAAAAACTTGGAGATCATGAAGGATAAGCTCATCTACTTGGAGAACAATCAAGGAAAGGTATTATGCATACCTACAGTGTTGGTAAATGGTTGGAGTATACAGGAAATAGTGATCTCTGAGGTGCACTCAATGTTAGCACATCTAGGGGCAAGAAAAACACTGACATACCTACATGAACATGTCTGGTGGAAATCAATGAGTAACAATGTATGCTCCTTTTGCAAATCATGCATAATCTGTGCTAGGAGTAAGTCATCCAACCATAAACCATATGGTAAGCTTAATCTACTGCTGGTTTCAACCCAACCCTAGGAAGTGATAGGAATAGATTTTGTGGGTTCTATGCCAGAGTCAAAAGATTGAAATTCCACTTATAATTCACTGACAGTGATAATTGATCATTTAACTGGTATAGTACATTTAGTACCTAGCCAGACAAATTATAATACAAAGGACATAGCTGAGATGATCTTTGCCAAAGTATCCAAACTTCATAAACTTCCAAAAGCCATTGTCAGTGACCAAGACACATATTTTACAAGTATCTTCTGGACCCACCTGCATGAGTTGATAGGTACCCAACTCAAAATGTCTAGTGCTTATCACCCAGGAACAGACAGCACAACTGAACAGGCCAACAGGACAGTCATACAGATGATCAGACAGTGTATAAGCCCAAACCAAAGTGATTGGGTGTCAAAACTGCCAGCAGCAGAATTTGCAATTAAAACAGCACAGTCAGAGAGTACTGGATATGCACCATTCTTCCTAAACTATGGACAAATGCCACAGACTATGATATGGAACACAGCCACTAAAAATGAATATCCCAGAGTGCATGTCTTTGCACAATGCCTAAAATCAGCCTTAATGGCTGCCCATGACTGCATCTTAGCAGTCAGGATCAAACAAACTTGCAATGCCAATAGAAAACAAGCACCAGTACCCTTTAAAAAAGGAGAATTTGTTTATGTGTCAACCATAAACATTACCTTCCCTAAAGACCTAGCTCAAAAGCTGATCCCTAAGTTTGTGGGGCCCTAGAAGACTTTGGAAATCAGTCCTTCCATGTACAGCTTCCATCTCATATGAAACAAAGGGGAATACATAATGTATTCCACTCCTTACTATTGAGGATACACCACTTTAATGATGTTAGACAATTTTAAAGACTGTACTCACAGGTCATTAATGAAAGAGAACCAGGACATGAGGCCAAATGGGCTGCTGACATGATTGTGAGCCACTCTGGGTCAAATACTGGTGCAATATTTAAAGTACTCTGGCAAGCCAGTAATAAAACTTGGTTAACTCTGAATCAGGTCAAGGAACCAGATTTGTTATTGCCTTATCTTGATGCCCAGGGGGTAGATGCTATCAATGACCTATTCTTAGGGACCAGCACACCTCCTACCAATGATCCACCAGTATATTTGGGGTCCTGCCACCTGGTCAAGCCATATAAACCCAGATGTAACATTTCAGAAAGGCATCCCACTTTTGACATCCAATACATTGAGCCCAAGCTCTGTACCCACTTCCTAGCCCATATTCATTACACAACCACCTATCAACACTGATCTATTATTATGTCCTTCCATCCCAAATCCCATTATACCAAACACTCCTGCCTTGCCTTGTGACCAATGGTTTTGTACAACTCATATCTATCAAACTCAACCTCATTATACACTCAGCACAGCTTATTATGATGCCAATGTTTGTTGCCACAGTGCCACTGTGGGACTCATTGAACTGGTTGGATACACCCCATTTGCTCAGGCACAAGGCAACATTAACCCTGATACCTGGGCTGGTATGAAGAATGCCTTGCTCCACCTGCACTATGAAGCTGTCCATAACTAGGCACACTCTGAGACCCACCAAGCTGAGAGGAAAAGTAAGTGCTGCCATGCTGAGGATGCCAACCACAATGGATTTGACCTCCCTGTCCTGTTAGCAGGACCAGCCAATTCCAAATGCACCCATAGAGCCAAGGCCACCTCAGTTCCCAACAATGTCACTGAAGCTAGCAAATCTAACACCAACAATACTATGGAACTTGAGGACTTCATTGATGTATAACTAATAAAATAGACTGCTCTACCAAATACTTCCCTGATTACTTACTATAGATCAGTCTAGGTATTATTCACTTTATTCCCAATACTTGGAGTGCATATGTAACAGGAGTTACTTTACTAGTCACTACTCTCAACTTTCTTGAAGTTCTCTATGATACTTATCTAATCCTCTTCTGGGCTCACCTTAAATGGAGGGTATAAAAACCCTATTACCATACTTAGTAGGCAGATCTTTTTCAATTGAGGACTTACAACAGTTCCCTTGTTTGACTTAAGAATCTCTCATGTGACAACACCATTATTCTACACTGCCATTACACTAGTGCTCTTCAAGAATGTATGGATGCACTATTACACAGTTGTTTCATTCCTGCCATTGCCTCCATGTATTCTCCTGCATTATCCACCACTTTGTTGACTGCTATGCCCTGTTTCTATACTGCCCAGGGGCTTTCTATCTTTTGTAAATTGCTCCCTGGGGATGAGGCATTTGCATTGGAGATTGTTGATGATATTTCAAGCTTAATCATGCTGGAATGGCTGCATGAATTGGGAATTAAGGCCCTGTCAATGATCTGGGACAGAGATAGGATGGATCCTATTAAACCACTTGTGATACATGCTGCACAACTGCTGATGTGCTTCTATGCCATCTAGCTGCCATGCAGAAAACCAGAAGGAAAGACCTAGAGTGCATTGGCAACCAGATAGGGTAGCTGGCAGTAGGATGTGGGTGAGGGCAAGTCAGTAATTGTCCCAGAGAACAAGAGCTGTGGATAGTGGGGTGAAAAAGGGTGCAAGTAAAAGGAATTGCTAATGTTAGCCTAAGTTGCTAAAGACTAATGATATGTTGCTAAGCAAAAAATGGAATAGGGGTAGAAGGCAAAGTGGTATGTAATAGGGATGTTGGTAAGGTAAGCAGGAGTCACTAGATAGGAAAGAGGTCAAGAACACATTGTTAGGTAAACAACCACTAAGAAGATGCCACTAAGGTAGATAAAAGCCTAGCAATAAGGAGGGAAAAGGGAACAAGAGTGTAGGTCAAACAGGGAGTAACCAAGGGAACACATAAGACTTATCGCAAGCCATAGTTGCTAATGTTGCTAAGACACTAAAACACAAAGGCACTCATACTTGGTACCATGCTAAATTGAGGATGAGGTTGCTAAGGCTTGTTGCTAAGCTATTAACAAGAGTAAGAGTGAATGAGGATGAGTTCTGAAGCTGAGAGAGATACTAAGGAACAAGTACTTGGAGTTGCTCTATCCATTTCTTCATTGTTCTACTAGGTATGTACAGGGGGTATTTATACTGTTTATAAGTAATGTAGCCTAGAAAGAAAGATGGTTACCACAAGTGACAGCATCTGCCAAAATGCATACTGAGTGTCAAAATGGTAACCAAACATAAGTATCCAATGTTAAAAAGTACATACTATATGTCAGAATGAAAATAAAAAGCATACCAAATGTCAGTATCTGAAGTATAGATGCCATCCAAGTATGTTAGTAATCAAGAAAAATGAAGGGTCCAAGAAGTCACATGTTTATATGTTTCTTTTGAAAGTGAAGGGCCTATGTCACTAAGGATTGTTGCTAGCAAACATCGCTAAGATGGCTTTTAGCAAGGTCATTCTAGATGTGTGGTCTAGGCTCCACATGATAAATGCTTGTGATCCAAAAATTCCTGTGGTTACTAAGGTCTTGTGCAAATCTTGTGCTGATCCCCAGGTCATGTGCTGTCCTGATAAGATAGTCAGAGATGTTGGTAACCATACTCAGCAACAGATGGGTTTTATCACTACATACCAACATTCATATTATTAGACCTACATCATTGATGCCTCAGTCAATCTTGACATCTACAATGCAATGCCTTTGATCTGCTATGGCACTGTGTATCTTTGGGCTTCCTCTACCAGAAATAAAGTCTGTCATCTCTTGACCATTTGCTGTGCTCTGGGACTTTGGAAGTGTTCAAAGCACTTCCAGTCAGTTGGAATGCTTCAGACATTGAGATTGCCTGTGTATCACTCCTTCTCACAAGGATCTGCTAAAAAATCTTGCATCATCATTTACTTATGAATTTCATTTTGATGCAAGAAGAGGCTGTTTTTGGTTACATGAAAGTATTTATGCATGAGCATGGTTATAAAGTCTGTTTTGAGCTTGGGCTCCCCTGCTATGGCCACACCAAGCCCTAGTGCATCAGGGCTTGGGGTGGGATGGCTGGTAAAACCATTGAGGAGTCAAAAACCACATGAAGGGCCATACAAGGAGGAGGAAAAACAAGCAGAGCTACCAAGACAGAAGGAGGATCTAGCAAGAACAGGATTGCAGTAAAAGGGCTTGACAGGCAAGCATACATCATTGACCCATTGCATCTACAGAAGATACAGATCAAGGCTGCCAAGAATGACATGCTGAAATCTGCTGAGTTTGTGGGTGTCTCATCCTCCACTCAAGAAACATCCACTAACTTCTTTGAATACCAGGGATTCATGGCTATTGAGGATAACTTCAACAATTTTGGTGATGAAATCAGAGTCTCCATTGACTGGGGTGACAGTATAACCTACAATTGCAAGACCATCCTTGCTACAACCATGATTGCACCACTCAATCAGCTGGAATATACTATACTGGTTTCGCTCAACAAGAAGTCATTCTACCTCAACTCCAGTGCCACCATCCACATCTCACCATGCTGGTCCAACATTGTCACTCTTCAAGCAATTCCACCACATTCAGTCAGAGGCATAGGAGGCACATCTATAGAGGCTGTTGGTATGGGCCAAATATGTTTCCACATCCAAAACAAGGCAGAAATCATACTTGAGAATGCATTGTACATCCCCACATCCACAGTCCACCTCATCTCTGTGTCAGCCCTCATCATAGGCATGCATGCCTCCATTACCTTCAGCAGCACAAAGGTCACCATCTTAGATGATATCAGTAGTATACTCCTTGCATCAGGACCTCTCATCCCTGGATGATGCCTCTATATGCTCAATCTACAAGCTGTACTAGCTGAACATGCTCTTACCACCCAATGCCCTGTAAATCTTGACACATGGCATTGGCAATTAAGCCACACTAACTACTAAGTTGTTGCCACCATGGCTTGCACCAGTCTGCTCCCAGGTACACCATCTGCCTTCCTTCCTGCACAACCAAAATGTGACCTTTTCATTCTTGGAAAACAGATAAAGTCACCAGTTCCTGAAGTGTGGGAGGAGGGGCATAGGGCAAGTGAGAGGTTGCAGATTGTATGGATAGATTTAGCAGGCCTGATGAGTGTGCAGTCATGTACAGAAATGAAATATATTATAGATCTCATTGACAACTACACTAATATGCTGTAGTTCATACCATTGAAGTCAAAAAGCAATGCATTCTCAGCATTACAGACCTGGAAGAAGGCAAGAAAGCTCAAGACAGGAAAGAAGGTTGTGATATACTGCATGGGGCATGATGGTGAATTGAAAAGTAACTAGATAGAAGCATAGTTGGCATCAATAGGTACAAAGCAGGAATTCAGAGCACCATACACATCTGAGCACATAGGATGAGTCAAACACATGTACAGGATGCTTCAAGGGAAGGCAAGGACCATGAGGCTTGCTGCAAAGTGCCCAGAATCACTGTAGGATGAGTTCTACTAGACTGCCACACATTTACATGTAAAAACAGTGACAGAATCACTCATAGGAAAAACACCATTCAAACTCTGACATAATCACACTCCTGACTACTCATACATGTGTAAAATAGGCTGTCAAGCATTTGTCCTGATTCTCAACCAGCACAACCCTCATGTGGCATTGAGTACATTCTTCTTTTCTTAAGTATGCACAGAATTCAAAAGCATATTGTTGCTATGACCCAAGAATACACAAGATCTATGAATCATATCATGTATGATTCCTTCAACAATGTGACAGACACCCCAAGAATGCAGAATTTCCAAGCTTAATGACAACACAGACTACTACAGCCTCCAAACCTCCCATTTCAATTGGCAAGATAAAAGAAATATTGACAGCCACTCTCTTTATTGTGGATGACAATGATGACAATGACACTATGCATCCCCTGATAGACCAACACATAGATATCCAAATTCCCTTGACTGCTGCAGACATCACTGCAGCAGGTCTGCACTGCTCCACTCACATATCTATCTCTATGGCCAAAGCAAGCCCAGACAATCCACTCCAAACATGACTACAATGAGCCATCCAGGAGTCTCATGAAGCCAACCAAAGAATCCAAGCAGCAAGAATGGACATCAAGTATCACTTCCTTTACAAACATGTCCAGTTCAACAAAATATGTATTTGCTACATCAATACAAAACACAACATCATGGATCTATTCATAAAAGCTCTGGCCACCCCACTCTTCATCCATTTATATACATTATTTGGCCTTCAGTCAATGCCACAACCATAGCAAGGAGGAGCACTACTTACAGTGAGATTTCTGGTGAGAAGTGTTGGTATTCTATGATATCACCATTAACCTTGACCCTATGTGGCCAGTCTCCCCTACCCTTTCTCATTCCATTGTCTACTTATTGGCCCTGGGGCCATATATGACCATTGTCTAGAAATACATATATACAACTACCTTACACATGAACTCTCAGTCAATTACACATTAGTCTGAGGGTGAGTTCTGGCATACTTACAAGTCTGTGTCCATGTACTGACACTACTCTCATTAGAACTATTTACTTAGGGACTTGTCAGGTACAGTAGATATATAGTCAATTACACATTGGTCTGAGAAACTATTTACTTATGGACTTAATAGATATATTGTTAACTGAGTTAGAGTCCTAACATATTACCTCTTTGATTTGGTGTCAAACAACCAGGTCAGGGTATCCCATCTTGTGTTTGCAACTTGCCTGGCTTTGCAGGACAGATTACAGTAGTCCAGATTACAGTAGTTGTTTTCTGTTCCATGCTAGACATATATATCACATCATTCAGATAGTGTGTTAGAATTGATATACTATTATAAAAAGGTTCTGTTGAACTTGAAAGTTTTCTACTACTACTCATTGGTCTATATGTGCTTTGTCTATTCTAGACCATATGGGAAGCAGGCACCCAGAATGTCAACATGTCTTGTACATTAATCCAGATTCCATATTTACAGGAGGAAGCTATAAAAATTGAATGTTTGATATACTATCAGCACCAATTCCAACTAGATGCTTCCTAAGCAAGGAAGCTTGCTCTGTTGAATGCTTCATCATTCAATGCTATGTGTTATATAGAATAACCTGTCCAATGACAGTAATAGTGGACCTAAAAGTAAAATAAGTCTTTATAAATGATGGTAGTTTCTGACAAAACAAGGAAGGGTGATAAAATTTACAATAGGTTAATTAAATATGCTAGTAGTCAAAATGGCATTCTACATGATGTCAATGGGACAAAGAGGAATGGATGACTAGTGTTGCCTTATTTGGCAAGGTTTAGTCTGTTCTGTATCTAGAAGTTGAAACATCTTGGCTCCCTGCCACTCCACATTAGACCAGAAGATGGACTATTCACCATGTGAAGGCTTTGAAGGCATCTCCTTATCCTGCTCCTTACCATTCAAGCTACTCTTATCTGTTGTCTTCTTCATCTATATGATACTCTGTGTGTTCAGATAGTGGAATATCAGTACCAACCTTCTCTGTTTCATACTTGCCATATCAATAGTTACACTTGCAGACTGGGCATGGTCTTGCCATGTTCACTACTTCTTGTGTTATCTCACCTGACTCTTTTTATGAAACCCTTAGGAACCTCAACATGGTCAATGTAGACCTCCATGACTAATGCACTTCTGGTATATGATGACAATCTTTCTTTGTTCTAATTCTCTTTGTACCATTGCCATTGGTGCAGGGTCACTGTCCAAAGTTTTTCTTGTATGTTGGTCAGGACTTGCAGATGTTTTGAATTGGATATTTAGTGGATGCTTGAATAGTTTCCAGGTCTCAGTCATGTACACATAACTATTCTTAGATCATGGACCATAACTACCTCATTCTTGTCATATAGATATGTAACCATGAGGGTGACTGGTTAATCCCCAGCAAGCATTTCTTTATCAGGATCCTGACATGAAATGAGTTTAGATGGTTTCCATATATTATCTAGACATACATAGTGGGTATATGTACCCTTTGCTCACCCACTGTCTTTTGAAGAGCAACTTTTCTTCAACTTTCTGTGAGGTATGTTCATCTAAAATGAAGGTGATGAGGTGAGCTCACATTGAAGGCTTGGTGAATATAAACATTTACTATCAGTCATAGCATTAAGTTATGCAGATGAAATATGAATACTATTTTGACATATGCAGCATGAGATTGAGCTGAGTCTTGATATGGAAGGTCCCTTAGTAGGCAAAACCCAGCATCCTATACTTACTGATCCATCTGAAAGGCAGAGTGTTTGTAGTAAATATCCTTGGTGATGTGCAGGACATGGGGTGGAGTTTAGATAATGAGCAGGGCTGCTCAGGGATTGAGCAGAGATGGTTTTTCAAGATGGTGGAGTTATAGGCAGGCTGGTGGGACAAAATTGGTGGAGTCTTAACACTAAGTCAGGTGGAAGTGATCTAAGTTGGATGGATCTGATCTAAGTCATAGCTGAGAGTGATCCAAGTCAAAAGGAAGTAATCTGGAACCTCAAAAAGTGATCTGGGCCTGTGGAAATGATCTAGAACAGGAAAAGCAGTTCTAAAGGTGGCTAAAACCTGGATGTGGCTGAAACAGGACTGTGGCTAAGATCTGGAGGTGTGGCTGAAATTTAAAGAGAGACTGTATAAAATCTGAGGTTAGATAATGGTAAAGGGAAGGGGGAAATGGTATGAGTCATGACAGTACTGACTGAACATATATCATTTTCTCTTCTTGATAGTATATATGCCTGATGTATATTATCACTTGAATTTGTATTTTTTTTCTGATGAGAAATTATCTGAGATATTAAGATTTTTGATCAATTTAAAACTCTATACAATATATTCTAGCATCAGTAAACTAGGTATTAAGTTGTGAAATTAAGGCTCTGACTGAGCACAGCAAGGTTGAGGCTGAGACTAAGCATTGAGTTTTTGAAATCAAAGCTCTGACTGAGTGCAGTGAAGATGGGACCAAGACTAAGCAGTGAGTTTTTAAAATTAAAACAGTAACTGACTGCAGTAAAGTTGAGGCTGAAACTAAGCATTAAGTTTTGAACTCAAGGCTCTAACCAAGTGCAGTAAAGTTAGGGCTAGAACTAAGCATTAAATTATAAACTCAAAGTCTTGAGTGAGTATGGCAAGGTCAAGGCCAAAACTAAGCATTGAGTTGAATATCAAAAACCTAACTAAGTACAGCAAAATTAAATTTGAGTCTTAGCAAAATCTACAGACTCATACCAAAGGCAAGGACCATAGCTTATAGAAAATGAATATCAACTCCATCACTGTACTAATGGACAAACTCAAACATGGCAAATAATATATCTATAGCTTTTAGAACAGACTCTATCAATATGAAAGGCAGCAGGCTGAAGTAAATTGCATATTCAATGTGCCTTCCAGTTGTGAAAAAATTCAACACTTAGTCTGATATTTGGGGCCATTGGACAACAATCTAGTGAGGGCACAGTAGCATAGATACAATTAGAGACACCATATATGGCCTGTACCATCAATATTTGATGTGGAGGATGCAAAGAGAAGGAGAGATTGCTTTTGTATAGAAGAAAAGTACAAGGCTGAGAAACATACAACATTAATGGTCAACATTGGTCAGGGATAGCAATGTCAAGAAGGGTGTGAGGATGAGAGTTATGAGGTATATCAGCTCAAAGGATATGTCCAAGCTTTCAACTTATAAATGAAGACACTGAAGAAATGGAAGGAAGAACATATGGGGTCATAAGACTCAATCTTGTATGAAGGACTATTCAGCACTTGGAAACCAAGAGTATATCCAGTTCTACAAGACAACAAACTTTGATTATTGTTATAATACCATAGATTGCTTAGCTATTATTATGTAGCCCAATAATATGAGGTTTCCAAAGAAAGATGGCAGCTAAGTGAGTCTGATACCATTAAGTATGATACTACAAAGGCTGGGGGCATAGCCAGAAAAAAAAAGGCAAAGCTCCTTCATATTATCTATATCAATGTTAGGTCTTACAAGGCTCAAGCCTGAGCCATCCTATTTTATAAGCACAATCCCCATAAGGCATCATTCTATAAATCAGGTGAATAGTCCTTGGAGACAACCTCAAGAGACCCTGGGCACTGTAGAAGAGGCATCATTGGGTGCAAATACTGAGGATGGCCATGGCATCAATATACTGGCACTATAATACTAGCCATCATGTTAGTTGCTAGTGTAAAAGCTGCATATTCAATGTGAAAACTCTGGCCTTGGATATTGATGCAAAATCTAAGCTTGTACTGTTGGCACAAAGTCTTATTACTTGGCCAAGCTATTATACTTAGATTATGCAAATGTTCAGGGCTCAGTTATACCAATCTCTTACTTGTAGTAGACAAAGGTAATAATATTGATTGATTTAAATTCTAAAGCTTGAGACAGTCTCAAAACAATAGAAAAGGGTTCAAATAGTCTATTAAACTAAAGACCAAGCTAGTACTGCTTGTAGGTCTAAGAGGTCTGCTCCCTAGGAACTCTGAGCTATAGTCAATGCTTGCTTACTTTCCTTCTTCAAAATTCCTCCCCTTTTATATCTCTCCTTCCACACACAGGCCCCAATAATGGTGTGACAATTTGCCATGAATTTGCATTGGCTGACATGGTGGTAATTCAGCCTTGACCCTTTCCAGAAAAAGGTTTAGCCCTCAGCTAATTAAACCTTTCCTTTGGGCTCCTTGCCTTCTTTCCTGGCTTATTTCTCCATGCTTGGCACCTGGTGACCAGGTACTCTGTGGTGCATTGTGCATGCTTGGTATGGCAGCAAGGGTCTGACAAGGTGAGCTATAGTAGTTTCTCTTTCCTGAAGGCATGACTGAAGTTTTGTGTTGAAGGTTTGATGGGTGATCACGGATCATTGGTCCGTGATCACCCTGGATGGCGCCTTGTGCAGTGGGCGGCTATCAGCGTATCACGTCATTTCGTGATCGTTGACTTGGCTACTTTTCGTGTCGTCGTCCATTCTTCTGGTAGCGGGGGGCGCTCGTTATTTGTAAGTTCCTTCGCCTACAGGTTTCGGCGTTCCCTTCTAGCTTACAGGTTTCAGCTTCTCAGTGAATCAGGACGCTTCATATTACACTTGCTGTCCCCAGTACTGAGGCAGTCGTATCAATATCCTCTCCTTCCAGATTTCAACAATCGAGCTCACTGCGATTCGACGCCTTGATCTTGGAGTGCATAAAGTAATCTGTCTCCAAATGTGGCATAAATGCGAAATCCGTACAGGAAACAAAACGTCATCCTCCGAACCCAACACGAAGACATGAGCAAACAGCTCGATGGGAAGACGGTCAATGAAATGGACACGACCAGACATCGTAATCGGGAGTTCACGTAGTCGACGAGGATGGCTAATATCGTACTTGGCGGACAATCGGTGATTCGGGAAACGGCAAACGAGACTGCGTCTTATCAGAGGAGCTGAGTAAGGATGGCTTAGAAGTGAAAAAGGCAGAGATCATAAATGTATTCACGTCTTGAATTTTATCGCGGTTGCAAGCTCGTGAATAATGTTCAGCGATCGAAGCTGTACTCTCCTAGGCGTAGAAGGCATCCTCGACAAAATCGGAGTTCTGTTCCAGCTGCTGCTTTATATCACAATGACATCAGTAAGTCTTGGATAGGGATCCTCGCATAGAATGGAAAAAGACACAAACTCAGAGACTCAGGATCCGCCGTAGGGCGATCTATAGTCACATCTCGAGCTGGATCCTTGTAAAACTGTGCAATCGCATCTAGCCATCAGGAATATCGAACAAGCCGTTATTATGGCTAATCATTTCAATCTGACAAATCGATACATCCGAGACAAAAGAAGCACTCAGGAGTAGTGTCGAGCGTATCGACTTGAGACAAACGTAACTTGACAATCCATCAGGTTGGTGAATGAAGATGTGGCTGTGCTATTTGAATCAAACTCCATCCATGATACCTATGTAAGGTGGTGCCGCGCTTCGTACAAAAAATCCGAATTCTTTGGGGATGGTGAGGGGCCACAGGTCCACTC
>JABCKS010025542.1:0-13502 GCA_018851325.1 Termitomyces sp. DKA19 | reverse complement strand
GTGATGCTTCAGAGGCCTCAGAAGCATGGGAAACAACTGTGCAGCACAACAGAAAGGCTAACCCTAACTCAAAAGATTGACCCATAGATAGGGCTTAGCAAGGGGAATCAGGTAGAATAGTAAAAGGAGAGAATTGTGACCATGTAAGGGGTGAAATAGGGAGTCCCCTGACACTGGCATGGCAATAGATTCTGTTGAGTTTTAAAAAGCTCAAGCACTTTATAGTCTATGATTACATGGATCTGGTATCCTAGGAGCTTATTCTCTCATTTTAATAGGGCTTCTAGAATAGCCAATGTCTCTAGTTTGTACATGGCATATTTCTACTGTGTATTGGTGAACTTCTTAGACATGAACCCAGCTGGCCAACACTTCTGCCAGCTTAGTCCTTGGCCATACATTCCCCCAATGCCTATCTTCAAAGCATTGCATATCAGCCAAATAGGATCCTTATGTCATGGATCAATTAGCTATATAACTGGTGTTTCAGCACAGATCCATTTGATTATATTAAAGTACCACTGGTAAATAGGGTGCCAGTAAAATGGTGACCTGTTCTGCACAATGGCTATCAATGGCCCTGTATACACTGAAATATTGGGCAAGAAATTTCCAATATAGTTCACCAAGCCCATGAACTATTAGATATCATTGTAGGTTCTAGGAGTATGCCACTTCTGAATCTGATTCAACTTATCCATGTCAGAGTGAATATCTTGCAAATCAATGATATGACTGAGACACTTGATGTACTTAGTGTACAGCTCACACTTCTTCCATTTGAGGTAAAGCTTGTTTTTGCATAGCCTCTTGAAGACTACTCTGAGGTGCTCTTCATACTCCTCAATCATATCTGAAAAGACAAAAATATCATTTAGATACACCTATTTCTCAATGACATCCTGGAAAATAGATGTCATTAGATATTGGAATTGTTGCTGGCATACTACAGTCACCAATTTGCATAATATTACTGTAATATGTACCAGTGATGGTCATAGATGCAGTTTTTGGTACATTTGATGTATGTATCCTTACCTACTCATATACATCAGTCAGGTCAATTTTTAACCTTATAGGCATGCAGGCAACATCCTCCCAAATGACTTTCTGATTGGGTAAGGGCATCACATCCTTAACCATATTATTATTACACTGACATGCATCTAGTGCTATCTGCAAGGACCCATCCTTCTTAGGAATACACAATAAGTCAATTTTATCTTGCAATTGCTGCTGAAGTGATTTTAGGCACCTTAGCATAAAGTACAAGTAACATTTGGACTTGTCTATGAGGTTGATCTCTTAACCTCATGCCATAGAGATAGTTTCTCCTTCATGCCATTAACAATGTCTTAAAACTCATTATACTACTATTGCCAAAGGTATAGAATATTGCCTTCTGTTAACTTGGAAGGCTAAGCCTTCTTTTTTTCTCTTCCTGACTAAGGCCATTGCTTGTCCTTGGCTATTTTAGACAGTGGTACTAACCTAGCATACTTATTATGCAAGGCCATTAGACAAATCTCTGATTTGTCTAGGATGTTCAGCCATGTAAGGCTATGTTCAGACCTACACCTTGCTTTACTCCACAAGTACTTTACTCCATAAGTACTCAAACTAACTGGGCTTAAAGATTTCATCCTCCAATGTCATCCAATATATCTTGGCTCCAGGGGTCATTTTCTGTACCCCTTCTTGCTGGGTCAGGTCTGCAATAACCTAATTCCACTCCTGCAGTATATAAGGGTTGTATACCTATTTAAGAGTAGCTTTTGGAATTGGCTGATCCTAAATCCTCTGTTTTATTAACTGCAAAGGGTCAGGCCAATCCTTCTTCTCTGTCCACTGCATGACCTCTGCCTTCAGAGGTCTCTGTTCAGCCAACTTCAATATGTCAAGGCCAACCTTCTCCTCCTTTGGAAGAGTACTGACAACACTCTTCCTCCAGCAGTATTAAGGCTGGGTGATCCCTGGGGAGACTATTAGTCATCCAGACC
Source organism: Termitomyces sp. DKA19 (assembly GCA_018851325.1). NCBI lineage: Eukaryota > Fungi > Basidiomycota > Agaricomycetes > Agaricales > Lyophyllaceae > Termitomyces > Termitomyces sp. DKA19. Next base: position 11,502 of record JABCKS010025542.1, on the reverse strand, counting down.
CAATCCTTGTCCTCTACTTCCTCTACAGTAGGCTGCCTCCATCTACTATATGGGCCACTTGTCATGCTACTTCTCCAATATGCAGAAGTATTGTACATAGCCATCCATGTCCTCCAGCTCCAACTTATGAGCTGGAGTTGCTACTCCATCAATGACCACCTGATCATTCTCAAAGTCTAAGAGGATATAGTGTACCCTTATGAATGGTATGCCTATAATCATATCATAGCAATTGAAGTTGGCAATGTTAATATAGACATTACAGAACTTGCCAGGGGCTTTTATAGTTACCCTGGCACCATAAATTACTATGAAGCAACTTCTAATCATTCCTAACTGCAGAGTTATTAGTGTGGCCAGTGGAGCCACACATATACTAGCCACATGGGCAAATGATAGGGTAATTTTGAAAGTTGTATTTCCCAAGTTCTATAATATCTATGCCCTATAGCCATTAGTCTCCACCCAGATAACAAGACATTCCTTGTCTTACACCAGCAGTACTGGTTGGTCCATGGCATCCTTAGCTGCTATAATCCTTACCTTGCACATACAAACCTCTTTATTAGGTTTGTTTGCCCTATATTCAACTGTAGGAACCTCAGTGACAGCAAACAGTCCCTCACTGTCACTACCCCAAGTGTAATACTTATTCTCATATATCTCTAACTTAATATGCTCATCCTCCCCAGCTGGAGTCCCATTGGACTCAGCTGCTAGGTCCTCATCACCATCTACAAGATTGTCATCCTGCTCATCATCAGTGTTGTTGACATATAATAGGGTGACCATATGCACTGCTTGCACAAATGCACAAAGAGCTGGCTTAGCCAACTCCCTGCAGCCTTGAGTAAAGTAGCTGGGCTTTCTATACTTGTAATAAGTTGCAGATTGCCCAGCATCCTTGTCTAGGTGGCCAGATACAATGGCCACCACATGATTCCCAGCAGCAAAATATTTGTTTGCTGCCTGCACTGCTCCCCCAGATTAGGCAGAAGATGTAGAACCTAGCCCCAGGCTCCCCTAAGGAGGTGTGGGCCTTACATCCATGTAAACAGTGGTCTTTCTTGATGATCTAAGCATACTAGAGTGGGCCTACTGACCTGCTGGCTCTGGCCACTTAGCCAGCATAGTCCCTAGCTTTGGATACTACATTGCTACCAATAACAACAATTGTCCCAACTGGTTCTCCCTGCTGTACTCCAAATAGTACACTGCAGACTTGACACTGTTTTTATAGGCCTTAGCCTCCAAAACAGATTCCTTAACAGTATTCACCTTGGGAGCAAGTTCACCATTGTGTATTAACATAACCAGCATATCAGAGAGTATACCCTTCAAGAACTACTCACAAATCATGAACTTATCAGGAAATATGGCCATATTCTGAGCATAGTTAAGCAAGGCATTGTAGAATCCTTGCACCCCCTCTTTGACTACATAGACTGCATGGTAGAACATGTTATGGGCATCCTGTATAGTCAAGGATTGTACAAATCAATTGTACAATCTAAAAATTATATCCTTAAGCCTCCAGTGGGACTGCACTCTGTTGACATATATTCCATGTTGTAGGTACCACTTTAGGGTGCCCACAGTTAGAATGTCCATCAATCTTAGGACTTTCTTGCATTCATACCCATCCCCACTGTACTGGACAACTGTGTAAAATATACAGATACTCATCAGCTAGTCTTCAGGTTTGCTGAACTTAGATAACTCAGCATATGGAGTGATTGTCTTTAATGAATCACTCCTTTGTGGCTTCTTGAGTCCTTCTGGTACTGCCAGATGGACAGCAAGCAGCTGTTCTATCACCACCCTTAGATAATTATGCATTATCTGGTGGTAATACTTGTGGACTTTTTCCACTCCTAGAGTAGTGAAGCATCTACATTATTGTAGCAGCATTGAGAACTAATGTAGCTGTCTCTTAAGGAAGACTGTAGTCTTCCACCACCCAGCTCTATATCCTACATTGTTACTCCCATCTCCTGCTGAACCTTGATTGGGTCTTCCAGAGTCTGGGTGACCCCCTTCTAGAAGTGGCAATGGTTCTTGACCAGGGAAAGGTGGTCCTCTTCCAAGTTCTCCTCCACCTTCCTCTGGACTAGATGGTTCATAATGTGGCCTAGAAGGGTGTTAAGAAAGTATGGTCACTTCCAAGTGACTTCTGTCCTAGATTACCTCCATCCTCTCTCTCATAGGCAGACCATCTAGGGGGACTACTTTTTCCCTGGGCAGCTTACTGTAGATGCATCCTGGAACTATTCCTTGTCCCACTCTAAGCATCCATTACTGGGAAACAAGACTCTTACTCCTCTGTCTTGATTGGCCTAGTACATTTGGGTGAAATATATTCCTCTGGCCAAGTATCATATGTAGTGTTCCCTTGAAACACCACTTCTTGATCATTAATATGAGACTGCCCAAAGTCTTCTATATTGCCATTGCAGAATCACTGCAATGCACTTCAATCCTCCCAGGCCAATACCATTTATATAGACCTAGTGGGTCTATGGTACACCATGGGTTACTTGACTATAATAACTAACTCTGCCTCTGTTGAGGCCATGTTGAACACAATGATCATTCCCATTGTAGCCTGTCTCTGATGGTCTACTGCAGCTTGTCTAGCCATGTAATCTTGTGGCACCTTACTAGGCTACTGTAGTACCTGCAACAATGTCAATACTTTGTTGACCAGTGACAGAGGAGGCAGATTGTCCCCTCCTATGAATGGCAAAGGCATAGTGGAGGATGCCTGGGATGCCTACAGCTTCTTCTACTGGAGGTACTTCTGACTGGGTCAGATGGGATAATACTATCACCCAAAGATTGCTAGATTGCAATATGCTTGACTACTCTAGCAGTCAAGCACTGCTGAGTTGAGGTCTTTAGGACCTCAACTTGGCCTTGCCAGAATACAAGCACTCTCCTATGGATGATGTTATTAGGATGCATATTACCTTCTATATCCAAGGTGTTATCAACATCCTTGGGAATTGTTTCAATAAATGCTGACAGTTCTAGCATACAGATGCTCATTATAGGCCCAGCATACAATTGTACAGGGCCACAGACTCTGTGAGTCTCCCTACTGATACTCCTCAGCAGAGTACTTCCCACCAAGGGGTCTAGCAGACCTTCTACAACCTTAGGGAAGGTTACCAAACCTTCCACCTGTAGTGCTGTAGGGGCATGCCCAGGGCTTTGCCCTGTGCCCACTGACACTGCTACATTACCTGGCTCTACCTTTGGGTACAGCCAAGTAGAGGGCACTCTATTGCTCTTGGTGGTGATACTAGTCTGACTATTATATAGTGATCATACAAGAGTGACTGCTGGCAGTCCTCCTGGCATCACACCACTTTCTCTTGCCATGCCATAGGTTGATGTAGCAAGATCTGCTGTTTTATGTGGAGCACTCTGTAATGGCTCCATTGAACTCTGATTTAGATCTATATCTGAGCATCTGATCATTCATAGTCACTATGGTGCCTATTATAGAAAGTGTACATTAAAATTTTCAACATTCTGATTGCAACAGGTGGCAGTGAACTTCTTTCTCAGAAGTTTGTCTCCTGCTTCACAAATGAATAATCACTTATTTGTGTTAAAAAATGTAATGTTTCTATTATAGGTAGTGCAGCTTACAATTTACATGTTGTAATACAAACCCAGTCAATTCTGTTTACAAAGTATAAAGTAAGGTACTGCCTTATACAAGGACAAATAGCTAATTATAAAAGTAGCATCACATGACACTACCATAATATACTAAATAAATAATAAAAAGCTAATAAATAATCAATCTATTACACAATCACTCTCTGCCCAAAGCTTTATAAACAATAACTCCTTGATTGCACTTGCAAATTTGACTAAAGGGCATGTCTATATGAAGCATACTGACATCTGACACTATTATATTTATGAGCATATACAAGAGGGCAACATTGCAGTATACTATATATGTTCTTTAAAGAATCTAGCTGACATCTACACCCCTTCCCCACTCAGAACATGACTATTTAGTGGGTCTTGTTTGATACAAGATAAACTCAATACATTGTATCAATGACTATATTGTAGTTATGTACCTATTCAATATAAGATAAACTAGTTATAGTTAGTATGTATGATATGTTATAGTAGGTAGATAATACATACCTCAGTATATTGCATCAATGACTGAAGTATGCCAGTATCCAAATCTGACTGAGATCTATTGACTGTATAGTTTCTAAATCCCTCCATCATATGTTGTAGGTCATGTGTATCCAATGCATAAAGTCTGAAGTCTCATTATGGCTGCACAAGTCAGAGGGAGTGTTGAGTATTGACTTGCATAACTGTTGCCAGGTGGCTCATGATCAGTATTTATAAACCTTAAATATTTTTCTTCTTATGTTTCAGATATACAGAAAGCTACCCCCAGCCATACTTTTGTCAGTACATGAGTGTGAATAAGGGTGAGCTCAGTCTTTTTCATCCCTTACTTACTTCATACTCAATTATATTCTGTAGACCAAACATTTGTAATTATCTACAGGTTGTGCTCAGTCATACTTCAGTACATTAATGTGACTGAGGACTAAACAACTGTAATTGTCTACAAGAATTTTGTTTTTAAGAGTTGCACACTAGTTACTGAGCAGCATGGAGCTCTAACTTGTTAAATACAAGGACTTCATTGGCATATTAATGACCAATATTAGTATAGTACCTGTTGGTATATTAGTATGAGTTTGTGCTAATCAATTGGAGATGTGCCTCAGTCAGTGTAGTAGTTGACTGAAGTTGTCCCAAATTCCACTTCTGGTATATATCCATCTATTGTATAGTTCACCCATCCTTTTTCTCCTCTTCTCTATCTCTCCATGCCATGTGTCCTGTATGCATGCCCCAATATGTATTGCTATCCCTCCTTCAACAAATGATGTTCACATACTTTAGATCTTGAATTTAGTGTAAATTGAGCTTGATGTTACATTGCAATTATTTGATCATTGGAGAAGAATTTGCAATTCTTGGAAAAACTGTTCTTAGTCTTGATTCTAGCTTGGATTTTGGCCCAAGCTATTAGTAACAGATAAAGTATGTTATAAAGAAAACCTCAGCTGAGCTTTAAGGTCTCTTATGCCCTTCAGAGGAGTCTGCTAAACTTATGTTTTGCATGATACTGGGGTAATTCTTATTTAAATAAAATTGGAAGTCTAATGAATGCTGTTGAGATGTATTGTTGTCTGATTGATTCAACTCCAACACATAAAATCTTTCAAATCCATGGTCCCTATCTGTCATAGTGCATGACCAAACAGCACCTTCTTGCCTTACATCACACCTTGCACATGCCAAGGGCATACAAACTCAAATCATACTTTGCACATTTTACATTTTCTGAGCTTTAAGACCTCAAGCAGAAACTCAACCAGCAGAATGGGAAAGCAAGTGAATGGCATGCAAATGACAGAAGATCAACATTGAGACAATGTGGCCTGCAGAAGAGGCTGTTGAGGAGCAAAGCAAGAGGGAGGCACAACAACAATGAGCAGCAAAAAAAGCTGAAAGGGAAGAATTGTGTAGATAGAGGGATCCAAATAAGCCTTTCACTAGTACATTGTATTTTTCAAGACAAAGCTTGACCTGCAACATTGCACAGGCTTGAAGGCTTACAGCCAATGCCCAAAAGAAGGTTATTCAGGCTAGGGTCAATGCCCACATTGATGAATACCCCCTTCTCTATAAGAACTCTTGGTTCAAAAGCCTATTTTTTAACATATTTTAGTGAAGGCCAGGCTGTTCAAATTGATAGTTGGCACCACCACCACCTGTTTTTGTGGCTACTCTGTCCTTTATTACTCTAGCCACACTTGCCATGAACATTGTCAATTCTCTTCTTTTCACTTCAATGCTATATACTTCATACCTTCAGTGCATTTTTCTACCTGGCTGACACATTCTTATATACCATTCTCATTACCATCCTTAGGCCTAATCTTTTAGTCATTGACTTATAATTGTCACATATAATTGTTGCATATATTGATATACTTGTTATAATCTTGATTTATTTACTGTATATCATCTATAATTGTTATTTATATACTTTTTTATAACAGATAAACCAGTCTATCTGCTTAGTGTCTTATACTGTTCACCATCTCAGACAAATATGCATTGAAGCAGAAATACAACCAGCAGCCATAACAAACTATAATCAAAATTCTGCAACTCTTTATTTTTAGATCCTGGGTATCTGGCTTTTTTTCAAGGAGGATTTGGCTATGAAGATAAGTCTATAAGCATCCAACAAAGATATCAATCTACCAATACCTGAAGTCCAATCAGAAAAAAGGCAGAACCTGGACAAAGAGCTGTAATCCTCAATTTGCTAAAAATTCTGCAATACACTGTTAGTGATAGTATTGGGAGGAACATGTTCGGGCAGGACCAGGTCTCAGGGAGTTTTGGATGACTGTAGTTAAAGTATGAACCTCAGTGGCAAATAAACACTAATATATTTGGTATGTGTACCTGTAGTTAAAGTATGACTACAGGTAATTAGTATGTGATATATGTGTTGAGTAGAATGGGATTTACACCTCAGTGGTGAATAAACACTGAGGCATTACATGTAATGATCAACAGAAAACATACAAGAATTAGTAATCATTACCATGTTTGGATATTCTCAACACTCCCCCTCAATATGAATGTAGATTATATGATGCTGAGCAGTTTGCAGAAGTTTTCAAACTTAATTCAGGTGAGAGACTTTGTAAATATATCAGTGATCATGTCAGAGGTTGGAATATAGTGAATTTGAACATGGCCAGATGATATGGTTTGTTGAATAAAATGGAAATGAATATTGATATGTTTAGTACATGCATAGAATGTTGCATCCTTCAAAAGTCAAATGGCACCTTGATTGTCACACTCTCTAGCACAGAATCTGAATACATCACTTTGATACATGCCACAAAAGACATTATTTGGATCCATAAATTACTCAAAGACCTTTCTTTTTTCAATTCTTTCTCTTTACCTACTGATCTGTACTGTGACAATTGGCTGTTTCTTTGAGCTCCAAGATATAGCACTATATCTAATGAAGAATGCAAAACCTGAGATAGAGTGCCAATACAAATGTGAAGCCTAGTCAGCATCCAAAGTTCTATGTAAATATCAAAAGACATAGGTGATAGCTACTATATGAGTTGACCAGGAAGCATCAAGATACTGAGAGAGAATAGATACAGCATACACAATGTCTGGGCATGTCATGATAGTAGCATACATAAGTGAACCTATTATTTCATAGTAATACATCTTTTCAACAGGTGACAGTACTGTGGGTAATACTGAGGGCAAGTCTGGGGTGAAATTGGCTCTAGACTCCATAGGGGTAATGGCAATGCATGAGTCTCTGAGGCTAAATTGTTTGATGATTTGCTTGACATATGCTTGTTATCCAAGTGAGATAGTTTGAGAGTTGTGGTCTTGGGTAAGGCTAACTCCAAGTAGCCAGTTGATAGGGCCAAGGTCAATGATTTTGAAATGCTTGCTAAGTTGCTTCTTGATCAGTGATGTCAATCCAGTTGAGCCACCAATTATGGTGAAATTATCAGTCACAATGACAACAATAGTATAGTGTTTACCATTAACTTTGTAGAATACAGCAACATCAGCTTGGCAGGCTGAATAGCCAAGGTTGGTAAAGGTATTGAATACTTCTTCATACCAGTGATATATGCCTTGTTTTGTTCTATAGAGTGGGCATTTCAGGCAGCATGCTAGTTGCAAATCTGGCAGACTGGTGAATTTAGGAGGTAAATTGCAAAATTGTCAATAGTGAGGTGGGAACTGCATGAATATAATTTTGTTTCCTTTAGTGACAAGTTTAAATATGTGTTCTTGATGTTGGCTTGCTCAATGGATGCACCACAGGATGCTACAATGGACAATAAGACTTGAAGTGTGGTGGCATGTATAGTAGGACCAAAGGTCTCAGAATAGTTGACTCCAAACTGTTGCTTTAAACCCTTTTGCAACAAGTCTGGCCTTGTATCTGATTATTTGGCTGTCAGAGCTATGCTTGCAGCATAAGACATATCTGTAAGGTATGATGTTCATATCTGCTGGTGCTCTAACTATGTCCCACATGCCTAGCTTCTCAATCTGACTGAGTTCAGCATTAATGGCAGATGACCAATTAGCCTTTTTATTGCCATTTAAAGCTTCTTTTACTGTTGGTATGTCCTCACTGATAGCTAATGTGTGTTTGACAGCTTCTTTCACCCATTTGTCATCCATTCCTTCAAATTCAACACTGCTAGTTTTGAAGATGCCTGCAGCATTGACAATAAACACTGTTTCAGCTATGTTCAGTGTTTTGGGAGTTTGCTTTTGTTGTCCTCATCTATAATGTTTGGAGCTGTATTGAGGTAGACTGTCAAGGGAATTTCAATGTGTTTGGTGATGTGGAATGTCATTGGGTAGTGGTCTTTCACTCTCAATTGTGTTTTTGGTAAGCTCTTCACTTTTGTCAAATTTGGTCATGTTTTGACTTGTATTGACTTGTGCAGGTGCACTGGGCATGTTATCAAAAGGTTTGTCCTTAATGATTTGATTGGATTTGATTGGATGTGGGTTTTGAAGGGTACAGTACTTGAGGACTGTCTGGATTGGATGATTTCCACTCCCCCTCAATCTGTATATTGTCTGGGACTAGAGCAGCCTCTCTGTTGAAATAAACATCCCTTTCAATAGTGATTATACCCTTGCTGGGCCAGTAAATTCTGTAGCCCTTTGATTGATCATTGATCCTGACAACTCTGGCTTCTTCAACCTTTGATTTGAGCTTCCCAGCCTTTCACAACTTTACATAGACTTGTTTACCCCACTTGCAGATCTTGGACAGATCAGGCTTCATCCCTATAGCCATCTGGTATGGTGTGGTGCTATCAGGGAGTGAGCTTGTTAGTATGTGATTGTGCAACCACACCATGTAGCATTTGGCCTCCACCCAGAGGAACTCTGAAAGTTCTGCAGCTATCATCATTGTGTGAGCACCTTCAACAATGGTACAGTTGGCACATTGATTGTGGGGAGTTGTGGACAGTGAAATTGCATGTTGTACCTACAGCATCCTGGTGTGTTTAAATCTGCATGCTTGTAAACTTGCCACCATGGTCACTTCCATACACTTTGATGGTTGCATTTCTGTGGACCCTGACCTATGCTTTATAGTCACAGTACACCTTGAAGGTGTCTGATTTGCAGGGTAAGAACATGATTCATTCTTTGTAGGTATACAAGTTGATATTCATATAAGAATACAGGTTACCTTCAATGGAGTATATCTGTGCTAGACCCCACAGATTACCAATGATCTTTTCTCTATAGTGTGTGTATACTGTTTCACTCTTTTTTGGAAATAATTGCCATTGCACCTTGCCTTTAATGCATGACTCACATACTTCTGGCTTTGATGACATATCTAGCTTGATGCCAGTGACTACCCCATGTTGGACAGCCTCCTGCAAGTCATTGTGATTGATGTGCCCCATTTGATGGTGGAGCTTGTTGATCAATATAGATTTCACTACAAAATTTGCAGTGTGGCTTCAGAGAGGAGTAACTGATCCATTAGCACAATATAAACTACAAATTGTAGGGATGTGACCAATGACTTGGCATAGTGGTTTTGGGCTTCTGACAACACACATTCCATCCTCAATGAGGAGAGAGCAGCCAGCTTGATCAAGGCATGATACAGATATTGGCATAAATGTCATTATGGGCACATAATAAACCCCTTTTAGACAAATTAGTACTGACTTTTTGCCTGTCTTCATAGGTAAGCAGATTTGCAGATCTTCTCTGCCAAGAGCACTAAAGGTGCATCTGTTGGCTGTGTAGACTTGTTCAGGATAAATCTCCTGGTAATTTATAAACTATTCACAAGGTGGCAAAAAGTGGCTGCTGGCACCACAGTCAATAATGATGCCAGCAGATGGGGATGCACCATGGGCTTTGTGGTTGTGTCCAGATGTAACAGCAAGTATGACATTCCCATTTGCATTGATGTCAGGGGTGTCAATAGCAAGGGAAGTGAGGAAGGCATAGTTTTCTTCCTTGTCTTCAGTTTCAGCAGCATTTGCTGACTTGCCTTTGTCCACCTTATCTTTGCCCTTCCCTTTGTGCTTTTTCAGCCACCATTTGGGCACTTTGCCCACCATGCCACCACCTTCTTCAAAGCATCTCTCCTAGATGTGACCATCCTTATTACAGTTGTTGCAGTATCATTTATCCTTATCTTTGTTCTTAGACTTGGATTTCCCTTTCCCCTTGGTGTCCCTAGGATCACTACAAGCCTTTACATGCACCACAATCATTGCTTCATGTTGACAATTAATATTTGACTCAATAACAACACTATTTGCTTCCTCATTGAGATGCCAGATTAGATCCTGGCTTGAGATGGATTTCCCAGAGGTGCATGTGGACATAACAAGGGTAGTGAATAAAGGTTTGTATGATATAGCTGGCAAACAATGCATTGGACAAGGGACAACCAATTTCAGCAAGACACTCTTTAATGACAACCATGTTAGAGAGATATGTATGCATGTCGATTTCACTATTTTTGACAAAGTGGGTGTTTTGCAGCTAGGCAAGGAGGTCGGTCTTGTACATGGCTCCTTTACTACCATGGATTGATGCAAGTTTCTTCCAGATATCAGTGGCAGTGGACTTGGTGAAAGGTAGATTGATCCACTGTGCTGTAGATGATCTCGTGGACCTGTGCCTCTTTCTGCATCCACTCTTCCATTGCATCCTCAATCTTATTGATCTGATCATTGGTCAATGGCACCAAGGACGTGTCATCACGATAGAAAGATCCCTTGTGCTCGACAAGTGCAACCGGTTTACACGCGGTACCTGTGAGGTGTCTTTGAAGCTTCTTTGATGTTACGGCATTGGTAACTCGTTCCTGGTATGTAGGCCAGTTCGATCCATTGGCCACAAGCTTCGGGACTGTCAACTTTGTTGATGAAATATCGTAGGTAACGTCAGGGCCCATAACCTGTTCAGGCAGGACCGGGTCTCGGGGAGTTTCGCATGACTGTAGTTAAAGTATAACCTCAGTGGTGAATAAACACTAATATATACCTGTAGTTAAAGTACGACTACAGGTAATTAGTATGTGATATATGTGTTGAGTAGAACGGGACTTACACCTCAGTGGTGAATAAACACTGAGGCGTTACATGTAACGATCGACAGAAAACATACGAGAATTAGTAATCATTACCATGTTTGGATATTCTCAACAGAACGCACACACGCGCATCGGATGCTCATGGATGCGGATGACCCGGCCTGATGATGGCGGTGTATATATCCCGTCATACGTGTAGTTGAGATGTGATTTGGTTTCTAGGAGTAGATGGTTATATGGCGTGGGCCGCAGATAATGACCATGGGCAT
>JABCKS010025540.1:0-13547 GCA_018851325.1 Termitomyces sp. DKA19 | reverse complement strand
TCCCATCTGATCTGATCTTACCCCATCTTACCTCCCATCAGATTCCCTTATCACATTTTATTGCCTTATCTTATCCAATTTATCTTTTCAACTGATCTTCCCTTATCTTATCTGGCATTTTATCTTGTCTCATCTAATCCACCACTATCTTATCTATGCTGGACCTAAGAAAAACAGTGATATTAAAGCACAAGAAAATAAGGCTAAGACAAGAAAAGAATATATACAGCACTCCAGCCTGACAGGTACCCCTTTTCCTCAGCCCACTCCACTACTCCAACTCCATCTCCCTCCCCTTACCTTTTGCCTAGTTGTTGCAACAGATTGATTTGCAAACATCCTTGCAAATTGACACCTAGTGTCTACCAATGAAGATGCATTTACAGATTAGGTCTGTGCAGGTAATCTTGAGGGATGTGACAGTCTCCTTTGAGGACTGGAGGTTGGCACACTTGAGCCAGAGGGTAGATAAAATGGAAGCCAGGCCAGACTCAAGTTTGATGGTGCAAAGGCAGACATGATTGTCCAGGTCAATAGGCCCCATACACAGTACAAACCTAGCAATAATGTTGAAAGCCTTGTCAACAGTCTCTACATAGTTGCCAAAGATTTCATTGAAGATCTCCCATTTGACTACAATATAGTTGTGGAACCTGGGGGTAAAGTCAGCAATATCCAATTTAGCTAGGAATGGACTGTAGCTGATAGGCTTCAGACTAATAGTGTGGGTTCTGGGTGTGTACTCAAAGACTTGTTAAGCTAGTTGCAAAGCTTTGCTATGCCCACTACTGACAGATCATCAGGAGTACTGCTGTCTATGGGGTTGAATTGGACCAGGACCATCTATGCATTGTAAAGGACCCTTTGCTAGACTTAAGCAAGCTTGTCCACAGAGAAAGTGCTGGCTGCTGTGTTTTATGGGGGGCCAGAGTGGTGGGCATGCCTGTGAAGGTCTTGGCAATCAAGGCCCAGGTTGGAACAGCACTTGGCAGGGAAGGAAGTGGGACACTTGTGAGTTTGGATGCCATACTGTCCAGTAAGGAGGATATCCTTTCCAAGGTTGCTGACATTGCCTTGAGTGCAAGGAATGACTCACCATGCTTAGTGTCATTGGCTATGAGGAAGTTGGCCATATAACCAAGCTTCTTCACAATGTTACCAATCCAGCTGAGAGCCTTGGCCACAACAGCATGTGCTAGCAAGTCAAAGAGGTGGTCTGTAATATTGGCATCAAGTTGGAAGGTAACAGTCACAGCAGCCAGCTTCAGGTCTGGGATTTTGGGCTTGAGGGCAGCAGTGACAAGGATGTTCACCATTTTTGATTGGTTGTATAACTTAGCAGCAAGAATCCAGCCCTTATATTCCACTCCAACAAACCATTACTGAATAATCATGACAGTACACACCTACTCACTGTTTTCAAGCTATTGTTGCTCTGCTGGTCTAGTATGTGCAATGCTCAGTCCTAATATATTGAGACTGATGGCAACTGCCACATTGAATATATCTGTACTTTAGTGAGCAATAATGTATTCAATCATTGAGCCTTTCTCTTTTTTGATCTGTGGATGACTGTAGACTTGTGATGGGTTTTGGGGAGGAATACCCTACATTACCTATGCCTGGTTTTCATGTTTTGCCTGTCTCTGTGAAGCATTTGTTCCCAACAAAACAACTGAAATGAATAAAATACACTATTAAATCGATAATTCTAAGGACAATTGATAGTGACATGTATCAAAGTTGTAAATGTTGCTTTTATTTACTTCAATAATTTCACACAAAAAATGTCTAACCATCTTTCTGGGAGATAAAATCCTTGGGGGAGGCCGATGCCCCACTTCGAATCCAATTAGAGGTCTGCCATACATCTGTCACAGTCTCAGTGTAAAAAGTCTTACTCTCCAAATTCTCTCAATCAACAACCCCCTTGAACATGGCGTGTCTGTCTCTCTTGATACAGCTTCCATCCATTGAAGTTATTGCTGGGAATATAGCATGTATAAGAGAAATACAGGCGCTCTGTTGGGAGGTCCATTGTCCTGCACAATTCCATGGTGTTTTCAAAATGTTTGTGTGCAGTCACAAAATCCCTTCTCACCACAGCAATCTCACCAAGTGTTCGGTATGAATAGGCACGGAAGCGTAACTCTCCAAGCAATTTGCAGTCCTCTATGTTTTCATGGAAGTAATCTGCAGCTTTGTCAAACTCTCTATCTGCCATTTCCACCATTCCAGCCAAGTATTTGAAATTCGCAATGTCCAGAGACAAATGTTGGGTGGCATATTTGACAAGAGGATTGATCAAGCACCGAGCACACTCCACATCACCCTCTTTTGCTAAGTACCCAACAAGGACAGCTTTTATATGAAGTTTAGCCTGATCTACTTGATCTGGCTTGGCTTCGAGCAGCTCAAGTACCCGTGCTCTTAATGCCTTGGCTGCTGCATAGTCACCTTGCTGATCAGCCAGTTCAGCCAGCAGAAGGGACTTCTGCAACCTCGAAGGACTATCTTCATCATCTCCTGCTTGTATCTCTTCGAAGCACTTCTTTGCAACATCAAAGTGATTGTTGTGGAGTTCACAAAATCCTATGAGAAAATTTATGTAATTGAAGTCTCTGTATTTCCTGTGTTTCCACTTGAAAGTGGACATAGATTGAAAGTGGCTTCGTACTATGTCATGCTTCCCTTTGATTATGTTGATTATCATCATGGCCAGTTTGAGCCTAGTCTTTGTCACCCGGGGGAGTTTAAACATGCCGGATAAACCGGAACAAGACTTCAGAGCTGTTTTAAGTACCTTCTGCCCAGCCAAGAAATTTCCCTGCCAACAATAATACAAAGCCAGATCAAAGTCATTCCAAACCAGGTATTTTAAATCCCTGACTTTAAGCATCAGTGTCCATGCTTCTTCATATGCCTTTTCGGTTTCTTTCACTTGTCCAACAGAGCGCATAAGGATTGAAATGTTAGAAAGACAAATTGTCTTCCATCGAAGGAAAACTCTGGGCTTTTGTGTTGTCATGCAGAAGTTTTTCCATGACGTTATGACGTGGTTGTGCATATCCAGAGCAGATATTGCTGGGTGTAGGGAGACATGGTGAGCTCCATGATTGAAAAGGCGCACAGAAAACTCGTTCGTGGTTCTCATTGCACTGAAGATGGTTTCAGTGTCATTTTCAGTGTCTTTCAGCCAGTGAACAAGGACATGATCGATGTTCACATATTCTGGGATGATGATCTGCGGTTCTTCAATATGGACAGCAAAATATCTCCGTACTTGTCTGAGAAGTGGCTGCATTGAAGTATCTCCTTTATAGATATCGAGGACGTGTAATCGTATCGGAGCCAGAAGTGTGATAAAGTCGCCATTCAGGTATGCAAGACTCTGCTTATGCAAGGCATCTACACAAGTTTCGATGTTTGATACTCCAGGAAAGATTGCAGTAAGACGTGTCTTGCTAATCCCCTGTGGAAGAAATGCAATGATTTGCAAGAGATGACGGGCTGTCTTGCCAAGCTTGACAAAGGAGGGAGAATTGAGAGATGTCTCAATTGTGACAGCAAGACTTTGGCTTTTACCACCACCTGCCTTGAGGAGAGCTGCACGTTGACGATCCCAATTAGCAACAAGGTCTTGAGGAGACCACTCGTTTTGAGCAGCTGTTTGTGCAAGTAAGTTGATTGAGAGAGGGTGGAAATCAACTGCAGAGAGCAGTTTGATGAGAATAGGAGTCTCAATGGATGGGTAAATTGCCCGGAAGGCCTCACATGCAGCGCTCTCCGCGAGCACTGGAACCCGTAATCTAACCCATTCCAGGTTTGTAGGCAATACAGTTGTACGGGTAGTAAGGAGGATGGCCACATTTGACCGCGCACCAAAACCATCAATGGCGTCCGCTATCTTCCCAGCATCCACAGTCGCGTCCAGAAAAGTTTCAGCATTGTCCAGAACAAGAAGTGTTTCCCAGATTGAAAGTGCTTTTGTTATCAGATGGTGGGCATTGACTGAGGTCGGAAAACCCAATGCCTTGACGATACGGTCAAGAAATGTTTGAAGGTTTGCTTGAGTGACATCCATGTCATCAAATGGTACAAAATACCTCCTAGCTTGGAATTTGGACTCGATCGCCTTGTCGTTTAGAACAGCGCGGGCAATACTAGTCTTGCCAATACCACCAGAGCCGATGAGAGCAACATGATGGCATTCAAGCAGAGCATTGGAAGCGCTTCTGACAAGATCGTTCCTTCCAACAAAAATCCTTGGTTGGGCAGGTAATACATCAGGTGCTCGAACATCCCTACAAGAAAGGTAAGTCAATGTAATGGCTTGAAGACCAATGTGAGTACATACACTCGAGAATGTGAAGTCATTGTAGAGTGAGATTCCTGGAAAAACGACAAGAGTTCATCGAGCTTCAGATTTGTGGAGATATTGAACTCCGTCTGTTCATGAAGCTTCAGATTTGTGGAGATATTGAGTTCCGTCTTAACGATGCTTTATTTACGGCGAGAACCAATATTTTTGTTCATAACTCACGTTAAAAAGAGTAAGAAAATGATTCAGCTCGTTCTTCCATCTTATAATAGTGTCCTGATTGACTGTGGCATGAAAGGCCCTGGATACTACTTCCTCCTCAGCCTTTGCTTTCACCGCCCCTAATATGTCATCTACAGAGCTAAATACAATACATCCATAAATCGACATGTCACAACTAAAGAGGTGCATTCTTACTGTTTGAGGTCATTCAATGCACCGTAGAGACTACTATTAAGTTGGTGTTGTGGTGTTTTCGAAGTAGCACGAAAAACGACGAAACTAATCTTCTGGCATTGCTCCACAAGTTCTTGGAAGTCGTCCTGGTTCCCGATTGTAGTCTGAGCAACATGTGATCATCAATTGAGAATTATTCAATTCCTACGTATCGACCTGGCCATACCTTGATTATATTGAGGATTCCAGCAATTGATGACAGTATACCACCAATGAGTTGAGAGGGAACAACTTTACTGATTGGATTGATAAACGCAATTGCGTTGTCCAGGGTGGATATTTTCCGGTCGTGGCTTGCATTTTGCAGTGTCGATGTGAAAGCTGCTCTTCTCGTTGGCTTGATCTAAATAATGATATACTGCTTGAGTCAGAATCTATATCCATCCACTTAGTCACATACCCTAGAAATCGGGGTGTCGCTCTCTAGCGATGGGAGCATAACACTATCCTTGTGGTGAGTGGCCATTACAACACGATGTGAGAAGAAGACGGAGACTTCCCAGGCTGGTATAAGAGCACAGCGTAAGCTGTGTTCCATCATGAGCACGGAAAAATCATGTCTGGCTTTTGGTACCGTATGCTGTGTGTGCCGTCATCAAATCTTTTATGTGACTCGCAGCCATCGTTGATCGTTGCACTTTGAATGCAGTGCATAGTAACTGACCTATAACAGGCTTGTATTCGTCCCAGAGTGCGGTCATTATTTTCACCGCTCATTGTTTATTTTTTTGTAGTTTTCAGCATTAAGAGTTCGAAAGGAGCGTCGATTGAACACCCATCATTCTGTGCCTATCCTTCACCTTTTTTTCATTTTTTAACATAATTTGAATGGACAACTCGTATGCATATCCTCTGTCAAAACAATCCACGGATCCGCTTCAATTCAAGCAGCTTATGCGAGAGTCTACGAAAACATGAGGATGAGCATGCAAGAACCTATATTAGAGACACTGAAAAGGTGGCGGTAAACAGCCTCGCTGGGACCCTAATCAGACAAGATAAGATCCACTTCGTTTGCTGGCAGTTAGGATCATACATTCTAACAAATCTTCTATAAATGCTCACCTTCGTTTCCTGAAACGAAAATTTTTGAGGCGGCGATCACGTGATTGCGCCGCGGGCACTGTATGTGTGATGCAGATGTAACACCTGCCTCCTGAGACGTCGCAAGTTGCAACCTGCAAGCTTACCCCCCTCTCCCTTTGAGAAACAGTTCTCATGTGATCTGCCTTCCTCATTCCTGGCCTCCCACCTGTCCAAAGCTTTGCATTGCTCCAACTCAGATCAAGGCAGCCACTCATCCTCTTCTGGGAAACCAACTCAACATGCCAGGTATTGGCTGGCATCTGTAGCCCTACCTGCATTGGTCAAGTATTTTGTTGATGACATGGTGGTCAGTAGCCCTTTCCTCTATCATCATGGGTCCAGGACATGCATACTGCTAATCTGGGAACAAGGAGGGGTTATAAGGGATGTAGCATTTGATGAGACTGGTATGGAAACCTGGGATGCACTTTTTGTTGTTGTGGAGAAGTAATATGTATTCAGAACATTCCAGGAAGGTGGCCACCACCTCATAAGGACCATCATTTTGAGACATGGATTTTGTGATGTGGTTCATACCCTTCTGCTTGTACTCTTATGGGCAGTGTCTGGTCATAAGCATCACAAAGTCTTCAACTCCATAGATCTCCTCTACCCTCTGCCCATTTGCATGCTATGCTTGATATACCTTGTTAGTGATCAGGAGGTTTTCAAGTGATGAGAAGGTTGTCTTGGGCTTCCTGTATGTCTTCCTATAGTTGTTCCATGATATTTTGTGGAGTTTTTTCATCTAGTCAGGAGACACTTTGGGGCACAGCAGAGATTTCCGGAGAAACATCCATGAGAGACAGGTCATGCAGTTTTTAGTGAGTGGTTCTCCAGAAAAACTCAAAGTATAAATTGAGAAATATGTATGTTTTTTGGGTTTCTTGAGCTGTTGTCAAAAAATCCCTCTTTGTAAGTCTTAACAAAATATATAGGGAACACACATTGTTTTTCTAGACTTTTCTTTGGAAAATACATCACAAGTATTTTTGGTTTTTCTGAAGTTATCTTAATAATTTTTCTATCGATTTTTTTTAAATAGACTTTCTCTTAAAAAAAAGACTGATCAGAAATTCCTTAAATGTTTCTCAGGAAAGATCAATCAAAAACACTGTCATATTGATGAGCATAGTGTTGATCACACAATGAGCACATGCTGATCTACTCCCTGGAGCTGGAGAGGATGCAAAAATTTATGCACAATGAGTATGCCAACCATTGTAAGCAGATCAGCAGATATTACTTGCTGGTTGAATTACAGCATGTCAGCAAGAATATGCTGCATCATGGTATGATCAGACATGGCCATGATCATTGACAATTTGGAGGTCAATGAAATCTGACCTCCCATGCATCCATCAGACCCTGCACTCCAAATGTGGGAAAGGCCCATCCTTGGGGGGACAGTGTGGATGGAAGGAGAAGGCAAGTCATTGAGTGTTGACAACTGCAGAGGTATGGTTGGATGAGCTTGGCTGCACCCTCAAACTGGAGGCAATAGCAAGAAATGTGCTATACTACTGTTGTGCTGGAATGCCAAATTTGGTGCCAGGACTTGGATTTGACTAGGCATACTAGATTTACTAGCAAACCATATTTGAATTTGCCTTCATGTGTTTGTTGTCCCCACAGGGACATGCAAGTCAGTGTTCAACAAGAGAATGGCATTTGTGTTTGCCTATCATCATATGTACCAGGAGGCAATTGATGTGTACAACCATGCCCCTACCAAGGCACCATTCAGCAGTGTGCCTGCTACCTTGCAGATGCACATTCACCAACCTGTCTTTTGCAACAACCATGTGGATCAAATTATGGATGACAATGTCATACATATCCTGCTCCACAATTAGGTCCCTTCTGAGTTTGTGGACCATTGCTACATGTTAGGAGTGGTATGTTTAGCATACCACTGTCACAAACATATAACTATCGAGATACAGAGTACCTTATAGTAGATGATGCATGTCATTGATGCCTTACCACATATAGCACTTCCAAGGCCATTTCAGAGTAGGATGGCTGGCACACCCCCCTTGATTAAGATGTTGATTATCTCAATGCATTGAGACAGCAAGAGGCCAGCTTGAACAAACATTACAAGTGACATGGCCTTTATTATCTGGTGAGAATGGATCCCACCAGGCATCACTTCTGGCAGAGGATGGCAGCCCATGGTTTCCCTCCTCACATGCCTTCTGAAATAGCAGCAACAGAAGCTTGTCTGCCTTCAGAAGAACCATGGGTCATTTGAAATGAGCCATTGCACAGCCAAAGAGTACAAGAACCCCTTTTCAGTGCTCATCCCACTTCACACTTATTTTCAAATTCTCTCTTTTCACTTTGATGATGCCTTGGCCACAGAAACCTTTTGGGCATACATGGAACAGCTGCTGGAGCTGGTAGTTGAGTACAAGTGGTTGGCAGTCTTTGCTTACCACTTAGTATTCTTCAACTGTCATTGCACTGAAATAGCTGCTGGTGATTACTCACAGTGGGGCCACCATGACAGTGACCTCCTCTCCAAGCATGTTTATGCACACCAGAAGTTAGTGCCACCAAAGAACTCCCAAACCAACTCAGCTGCTCACATGCCATCTAACCACAATGACCCTTGTATTAATTTCAATAATGGCAAGTGCACATCCAACCCTTGTCCCTGGGGTTGCTCACACATTTGCTTGGTCTGCAGCAAATTTGGCCACAGTAAGGCCCAACACAGGGACTAGTCATTGAGCAGGGTGAGTTGTCACCTGCCAGCTGCACCAGCTTGCCCTAGCCCTGACCCAGGCACTGGCACTTCTTCTGTAGGCTTCTCTTACATGGACCCACTTGATAATACCACCCCATCCCTCCTGCTTTCCCTAAAGTGGCCAAACCATGACTTTGAGTACTACAATAGGAAAGAACTACATTGGAACCAGTTTTTATGTCAACATCAGCACAGACATCAGTCTCAGCATCACATCCACAGGGTCTAAGCTGTACTAAGATATGCCATTACTGAAAACTTAATCTGTTAAAATGGTGAGCAAGTTGATGTGCACACAATTATCATGCACTGAGCATCATGCTTATTGATGTGATATGTATGTCCAACTGGTGTTTCTTGGGAAAGATTTGAAAATCATCCAATTAGTATTTGTCAGGGGATATCAAGAATCTTTTTATTCCATTTTTCTCAAGGAAAATGAGGAAATTCACCCAAGAAGCATTGAAAGAAAATTTGACACATGTACCTTGAGAAGAGCAAAAAGATACAGGTCATGTATTTCATGGTAAATAGTCAAGAAACATGACTGGTGTTTCCTCAGTATTTCTCAAGAGTGGAAGACAACCTTTCTTTGTTCCTCAGGAAATAATCCAGAAATACAAAAAATCTTTCTTTGCTATTTCTGAAATTCTATCTCTACTGGTTCTGGAGAAACACCTGTTATAAATCATGTGACCTGTTATGAGTTTGAACATCCAAATTGGGTTGAGAGAGAGAACAATGACCCACAGAATGATAGATTCTCAATTGACTCTCCTTTTGTCCCCTTAATAACACTACAAAGAACCAATAATGAGTGGTAAAAAAAATGATCGCACCTGGTACTGATACGAGCCCGTATAGAGAATCGGTTCTGATAAGGTCAGTGAATTCGAGATTCCATGATCAACAATGGCTGTGAGTGACATGGGAGATTTGTTGATGGCATGCACAGCACAAGGCACAGAGGACAAGGATGATTTTTCCGCGCTCATGATGCAACACAACTGATGCTGTGTTCTTATTTCAGCCTGAGAAGTGTTTCATTTTCTTCTCGCATCGATGTCATAATGGCCCATTACCACAGAGACAGTGTTATCCTCCCGTTCCTGGAAAGCAACACCCAGATATCTTGAGCATGTGGCTAACTCGATGCACCTTGAATTGTGACTCAAACAGCATTTCATCATTTAGATCAAGAGAACAACATTCACATCGACACCGCAAAATCCAAGTAATGAGCGTACAATATCTACCCTGGACAACGCGATTGCGACTATCAATAAAATCAGTGACTAGTTACCTCCCAACTAATTGGTGGATTACTGTCATCTATTGCTGGAATCCTCGGTATAATCAAAGTATAGCTAATGGTAACGTTGCTCGGACTACAATCGGAAACCGGACGACTTCCAGGAACTTGCGGAGAAATACGAGATGATTGGTGTCATCGTTTGGTGTGCTACTTCCAAAATACTGCAACACCAACTTCACAGCACCATTCATCATGGGTTGAATTGATCTCAAACAGTAACAAAACGCCTTTCGTCCTTGTGACATCTCGATGTAGGTATGTATCTTATTTAGCTCTCGAGACAGTAAAAGAAAAGAAGATATCATACAGGGTCTTTAATGCCACAGTCAACCAGAACACCACAATAAAATGGAAGGACAAGTTGAATTGTTTCCATACTCTATCTAACGTGGTTTATGAGCAGAAATATTGGTACTCATGTAAACAAGGCATTGTTCAGACGGAATGAAGTTTCATGAATTCTCATCATTGTTCCAGAAATATCACTCTACAATCACT
The DNA here is from genome assembly GCA_018851325.1 of Termitomyces sp. DKA19. Taxonomy (NCBI): domain Eukaryota; kingdom Fungi; phylum Basidiomycota; class Agaricomycetes; order Agaricales; family Lyophyllaceae; genus Termitomyces; species Termitomyces sp. DKA19. The sequence goes on along the minus strand of JABCKS010025540.1, from coordinate 3,116 downwards.
TCCCATTCTTAGATGTATGTACTCACAGTGCTCATCAGGTCATTATATTGACTTATTTCCCTTGTAGGGATATTGAAACACCTGATGTATTACCCGCTCGGTGAAGAATTTTTGTTGGTACCTCCAATCATGGCCTTTGATGTATCCTTCATAGATCAGGATAAATCATCTTTCTAAAGTCACTACATTGTCTTTGGACATCAGTAGGTACATACTAAGAGGCATTATTCATTATCGCAATACCCATTTTCTCTGCAGATATACTGAGAATTTATCTCATGTGTAGTTCCATGATGGAATATTGATGGGTCAACAGATGGTATTGTTAGGATTCGTGAGTGACCTTTCTCAAAGTCAGTCGCTGTAGTTATACACACCAAGGGACTTGTCTAGCCTTTACAGATTTACTTCATACTTATTTGTGCCACGTCTCTGTCGCTGAATGAGCCAGTGTCTTCACAAACCTTGATCACATGGTAAATGACAGATGCTCCCCTAGATCGTTCAACCATGCTTGCAGCAGCTCATACTTCCCAGGCCCCTAGACAACATAACGTTCCTGTGCCCCGTTTTGAGCAGGAAATTATGTGAGTAGCACAGTACTAACACACCTCCATGGACAATCTATGAATACCATTCAAGCAGAAAGCATGGACAGATTTAGTGGTTGAGATACAGTCTGAGATAAATTCATCCTCCAAGATCAAGTGTAATACGTATATCAATAAGTAATGCTCAGGGTGTATTGCATCATCATCCGCATGGGTTGTGTAAGATGGATGGGAGAGTTTTTGGGCGACTCAAACGACGATGCTTTCAATCCCTGCAACATAGCAAATAATTATCTGGCGAGTTCCTGGAGATATTTTGGGATCCAAGCTTCTTGATATCGGTGTGAGGCGGAGCATGCGAGCGAAATTTATCATAAAATCACAAGTAGTAGAGCCGTAACAACTGCAGAGAGAGCCATGGGGCAGTGCCAAGAGCTGCGGATGCTTGATTGTAGTCTGTAGAGTCGACGACGGATCGAGCCGTGTGTTATATGAGTCGAACGGTGCTTCTCCTGTCAACGGTGGTGTGTGCGTTGGCATAGTGCAAGTGACTGTTGTATGAGAGTCAAACCGATAATCATGGATTTGAAAACAAGGGGATTCGCATGTTACTCGTACGAGAACACTTGTATTGATTAAAGATCTCGTCTTCCAGATCATCTGTCAACTATGAAACTAAGAATAGGTTTTTGTTGTGAGAGGTCAGATGCGGATGACTGCTGACCAATCCAATAGCGTGTTGCAGCGCGGAGGCCTTCAACCTTCTTTATGCTTAGCCGGCATATTTGAAACAAGTTTGAGATTTGGAGCTAAGAACTCCCTTGGGCACGAGGAGACAACCGTGAGGCTGGTCCGCTATCTTTGCATACCTGTACTCTGCTGATTGGTCTATGAGTAGAACGAATTGACTAGATAAAGGCAGAAATTCTCACAGGAGGTACTCGAGATCTTGACACATAGCCACAAGAACAAAGGATCTGAGCATGCCGGGTGAGGGCCCATCATACTATCTTGTATGGTAAATTGGTTCATAAATAGTACATCAATTCAATAGCTCTGATTAACAATGTTTTTTCGGACTCAGAGAAATATTAAATATAAAGGGAAACTGGGGCCTGAGTAACACTTGAATAGACCAAACCTTTTACCATACAAATCACTTCGAACGATATGAATCGGCACTGATGTCAAACGTAGGGAGCATTGCAGGGCTATCTCTCACGGGCACGTAGGGCACCACTGGTGCCCTATGATGATGTCATTCTGGCTGGCAAAGACCAGCTGATGGACATGTGCCCTAACTTTAGGGCACCCCAGGCCACAGCTGGACAATCAAGGCCAGTTCAGTCCAAAGCTGCACCATCATACCCAGCTACAACTAAGGCTGGCTCTGTGAAACCAGCCACCCCAGTTGCACAGGATGACAACCTGATGGTCATTGCCACTCCCATTGCCTACCCTGCAAATGTGCTGCAAGGATCCAAGGTGGGAATCATTGAGGTCTTTGAACCAATCATGCTTATTGTCCTTGTGCCTATTTCTAGCAGAATCCTTGTAGTGGCCATATGTACTGATTAGCCTCTCCTTTATGACATCTGCAAAGGTTGGGGTAAAGCATTCTAGAAACCTGTCTACTAGAGACCCATTCCCAGTAACTTTAGCCAACTTTTTAGCTTCTGCCCTCAACTTCCTGATTAGAGAATGGATCTCTGTGGTGTCATTCCTACTCAGTTTGGCATGTTCTCTGCAGATTCTGTCCAGGTTTGCAACACTACCTGTGTCATCTACTGCTTCTGGATAAGACTCTTTAATCTCCTTCTCAAAAGCAGACTAATCATAGTCATCTCCAAAGGAATCAAAGCCCAGCCATTCTTGTTCAATCTGAGCATCCACATATTCCAAAATCCTCTTCTTTCTCTCCTTCTCTCCCTGTATCCCAGCATGCTCAAAAAAAGAGATCATTCTTTGTAAAAAGCATTGAACCTCAGAAGGTTCAGTATGCTTAAACTTAGGTGCATCTCTGCTGTGAGGCAGTGGCATCTTATGTCTGATTGATTCCATAGTAGGGGCAGTAGAAACTGATTGAATTGTAGAGTACAGTTCTTTTGGTGAACTTGAAAGTACTTTCTCAGTCTGAAACTCTCTTTTTCTGAGCAAGATTTCAGGATCAGGCAAAAAGGACTTTGAACCACTGCTATTGGTTCTAGTTTCTCTTTTCCTTACTACAACAGAATTTTTCACCTTAGATAGAATAACTTCAGGTGTTTGGGGCCAAGAACTAGGTGGTGCAAAACTAATGTTTCAAAAGGTCAGACTCCTCATAAATATCCAGAAGTGAGTTTTTGTATAAAGAACCCCTTGAAGTGGGCTCCAGATGATGTGAAATATAACTGATGGCACAAAGTTTGACAAACTTGGCCAATGTGTTGTACTTAGTTTTTGCAAGAGTTCAGGGCTATTTTGTACTTAAACTCCCTGCCAATAACAACATAGTAATAGATTTATCAATTTTAGTTCAGAAGAGTGAGACAGTCTCAAAACTAATGAACAAGGCTCAAATAGTAT
>JABCKS010025539.1:0-13557 GCA_018851325.1 Termitomyces sp. DKA19 | reverse complement strand
AAAGGAACTGTGTAGAAGCTGAGATTGGATGATAGTAAAGGAAAGGGGGAAATGGTATGGGTGCTGACAGTCTCCCTACTTTACTCTGTCTCTTTCTCTACTCAATCTACTCTTTTTTCCTTTCTCTTTCAACTCTCCAGCATAGTTGTCTCAGTCTGCAAAACATTCCCATAGACTTCAATGACCTCTGTCTACATCACATCAACTCCAGGACATTGCCTAGTGCCTAGATCAGCCTTGGAACACTTGTACATTCCCTTCTCTATCATTGACTAACTAATTAGCAGGTTCTCACTCTTGGAGGTGAGCTCCTAGGTTTTCCAGACCTGACACTTGTATATGAAGAAGTGAGAGTGAGTCAGTAATGGTCCCAAAAAGTAAATGCTGATAAGAGTAGTGGTGATGAAAAGGACAAAGAAAAACAGTTGCTAATATTAGCTTAAATCAAGTGTCAAAAAAGAGTTGCTAAGAATGGGAAAGGGGGAAGATAAATGAATATAAATACATCACTAGTGGTTGTTGCTAGTAGATGATTTTAGCAGGTTAATTGCTATGCTCTACAAGAGCTTAGCAATTAAAAAGGAAATTGGTAAGACAATTAGCAAAACAAGGTAAAGGGAAAATAAAAATGAATAGCTAGCTAAAGTTGTTAGTGTCATTAAGATAAGTTTCTGTCAGTGGACTCTCCATTCTCATAGATGTCTGATACTATTCTAGGCTTTTTTTAGCTATCTAACTAACTGTTTGGCACATCCATTCCCCTTCTGTCTTATATTAATCATCCTCATTAAGTCATAATCTAGACCTTACTCATTATTGATTACTGTTTAGTCATACTCTATTACATACTGGGGCTCACCTGAGTTAGTCACTTAGTATTAGGCTTCTATGTTCTGGAGTAAGCCCATTAGCAGTAGTTATGTTGGAGCTGAGTAAAGACTGTGGTTTCTAAATAGTAAATGTCAGTAGAGTGTCTTCAAAGATCAGGATCATGGCAATCATGCCAAGAATTTTCACTTTGCTAACTTTTGATAGAACTCAAAATTTTCCAAAACCTCCTTTCAAATATTTTCTTATTAGGAGTGTTTATTTGTGTCATGCATAAATGCCTGACTACCAACTTTCCTATAGCTTAAGCTTTTTCACATAAAACCATTGTCTATATCATACAAGGTGATTTTTTTTAATTCCTGTTATGGACTTCAGATGTAGCCTTTAATAGTCTTTACATACTAGGTAACCAATAAACCTTCATTTGCTAGAGTTCACAAATGTCCATGCTGACAGGCCAACTCATTACTCCTCAGCTGCCCAGCACCTTTGTTACTGTTTTAGTCACCTCACTCCTGACTGATTAGGTCTATTTGTCCTTTTTATCTTGTTTTGTACTTAATATTTGCCAGTGTTGATAGATTGTTTATATGTACTTGGTCTCCAGGAGAGCTTATACAGCTGGCTTAGGCTGTTAAAGATGAATCACAGTAGTAGTTGTGTAGTGGTGTCTCTCTAAATTATAGCTTAATATAGGCCACTCTTTTCTCTATATTCCTTGCATCCTAAATTACCAGTTAGACTCAAGCTTTACAAGTGTTGTTTTGTAGTTTGAGTGGTTGTTATTTATTTCATTTGTTGACTTCTGGCCTATTTGTATCCTGTAGTTTTTTTATCCATTTCAATTAGGTTAACTAGAAAAACATCACCAAGATTATTTTTAAGCCTTTTAGTGTTCTTGACAAATTGTAGCATTGCAATCAGCCCTCTCCTCCTACTAGAGAGGGTCTTCAGGCTTCTCTCAGTCCTTTATCTCACCTATCATCTTGTGTTTCTTGTCCCTGTATGCTCAGCAGTTGAGTAGATAGTGTTTTACTGTCTCTGGCTCCTCTTTGCATTTGTAACAGTACTCTGATTTCACTCTTCAAATCTTGCACAGGTGTTTATTCAGTGGTGCACAGCCTGTCCACAGCTAGATTAAGAGGCCCAACTAATTCCTTGACACACCTTTCACTATATTCTCAAAATCTGAGAATGAGCAGCTGTCTCTAAAAAACACTGTCATATCTTTTGTACCTAGGTGATTTGACCCATAGCTTCCTCTATCTCTGCCTAAGCATCTTATTGTGGGCCTGCTTTAGTGTCAAGAGGCTAGATGGCAGTCCTTTCTTCTATTTAGTAAGGTAGGTTGGTAGAAGTAACTATAGATCTGATACACCTTTCATTGCTACTTTTGTAGCTGCATCTACTATTTTATTGCCCTCTGCCTCTAAGTAGGCTACTATCTATACTATTTTGAGTTTAAACTCACATCTCCCCCCTTTTCTCCTCAGTATTAACCTAATTATCTTGTGGGCTATATTGAAGTGATAGTGACTTTACTACTGTTTGAAGATTATCAATGACTGAATCACTCTCTAGTTGTCAATTTGAACTGTTGTTGTCTTTAAGAGAGCTACTTTTAAGAGTAGATGTAGTCCCAGATTTAAAGCTGTAGCCTCTACCTCAAAGGTTGTGTTCCTTGTCAATAGACCTAGATGGTATTGCAGGACCTTAGCTGTGTTATTGTCTTTTAGGAGTACTGCCACTACTTTTCACCTCCCCTTTGAACCCTGATCTATCTGTGTATATCCTCACTTGAGCTTTGTTGTCTCTATCAAAGGTTAATGATTCCTCCTTTATCTCTACTATCTAAGTTTCAAATAGTTGCATATAGATGGGTAGCTGTCAGATCAGGTTGACTGTCTCTATGTCATTCAGATTGAGGTTGTATAGGTGTGCCAGTTCATGTAGTGGTAAGTAGTGGCACTTCATATTTTGGCAAATTGCCTTTCTCACCAGGTTGTATAATAGGTGTGATGGGGATAGGGCCACTAGCTACATAGTAGACCTGTGATATACCTTATTTAGTAGAAAGCTCATTGGTAGAAGTCCTGTATAAATATCTATCATATCAGTCAGACTTGTCCTTATTGCTCCAGTGATCTTAAGCACTGCAGTCTACTATATTGACTCTCCTTTTGGATGTGCCAATTGAGAGGTTTAGTGATTCTAGAGTAGTTGTCAATAAACTAATAGTAGAAGTTGGTGAATCCCAGGAAAGATTGTACCTTCTTGACATTCCAGGGCAGGGGCCAGTTGAGGATGGCCTTGACCTTTACTAGGTCTATATGTGCCCTGTCTGGAGTAATGATAACTCTAAGGTATTTGACCTTGGTGGTGTAGAATGAACATTTTTTAGGCTTGGCATAGAGGTAATATTCTCAAAGTTATTCCAGAACATAGCAGATATATTCTAGGTGTTCCTCTTGGGAGTTGGAGTAAATCAAGATTTCATCCAAGTATATAATGACAAAAACATCATTCATGTCATGAAAGATATTATTTATAAATTACTGGAAGGTGGCAGGAGAGTTTGTCATTCCAAAGGGCATTATAAGGTATTCAAACAGGCCATAGTGGGTACAGAAGGTGGTCTTCCATTCATGTCTTAGGGTGATCCAGACATTGTTATATCTAGAGCAGAAGTCTATTTTTGTGTAGATTTTGGCACTGCAGAGATAGTCAACAAGATCTCCAATCAGAGGAATACCAGTTCTTTTTGGTAACTTTGTTGAGTCCCTAGTAGTCAACACAAAGCTAAAGAGACCCATTCTTCTCTTTGGCAAACAGGACCAAAGCACTGGCAGCAGAGATTGAGGGACATATGAAGTCTTTGCCAAGCATGTCATCTAAGTAATCTTTGAGAGCCCAGAGTTTGACTTTGGACATATTGTAGATTCTACCAAATGGGGAAAAGGTGCCTTCATCAAGATCAATCTTGTGGTCATAGGAGTAGTGTGGGGGAAGTTCTTTTGCACTTTCTTTGGAGAATACATCAGCAAATTCATGGTACTCTAGGAGAACTACTTTATTTGAGGTTTATTCTTCTGTTTTTTGTTCTGCCAGGACAGTCTCCATGTTTAGATGTTCTTTCAGTAGGGATAGCATAATTTGCAGCTGGTAGGCAGAGGTCCCATCTTGTAGGATATGTGCAAAGGGGATGGTGTCAATGATTTTGATGTCAAGGACTTCCTAAATGATAGGAGTGGGTGTAGAAGGGATGGTAGCAGGGTTTGGTGTGGGCAGCCATCATGGGTTAGGGTACTGTGGCCCCTTTTATTGATTTTGGGGAATGTTTAGGGAAAGCTGTTGAGGTTTGTTTAAGGGCAGCTGAGGCAGAAAGGTATCTCCTTCCCTCTTAGGGTTATTTCTGGAAGAGTCTTAGGCAACTCTGGGGTCACTGGAGTTGAAAACTTCAGGGCTTGGAGGGGGCTGGGAGCAGAGATGGATGACAGCTGCTAGGCTTGCTTTGGGGCCTAGAAATCATATAGTAAGGTCCCTCCAGTAAATATTAGGGTTGATGTCCTGTAACTAGGGGAGCTCCAGCATGATTAGGGTTAATTCTAAGTGTTAAGTGAGAGATACTGTGGGGTGAGTGCTACTAGGGATTTGTTGATAAAGTTGTTGGTAGCACTACTGTTGACCAGAGTAGCAACTGAGGTTGTGGAGAAGGGGAGGGTGGTGTAGAGGAGTAGAATGTGGGTGAAGTAGGATGAGAGGTGTGCTGGGAAGGTGTCCAGAGATAAGACTATTGTATGAAGAGATGCTGCCAGGGTGGAGAAGATGTGGGTGTCCAATCTACAGTCTAGTATGTCTTTGAGACCTAAACCACTGACTTATTTTCTGTGAACTGGTAGTTGCAGTCTTTGCTATCAATGGTCTATATAGCACATCCCATCACCTAGCATTTAGGGCAATTATTGATGAAGTGTCTCTGCTCACTACATAGAATATAGGCACCCTTCTTTTATTATTTCTCCTACATCTCCTTTTATACATCAATCTAAGGCCTGTTCTAAATTTTGTTTATACATAGGGCCTTCTGATCTTTAGTGGAGTCCAGAGCATTATTAAGGTCCTGGAGCTTACCAGGGTTGGTATCTAGAGGTTCTGAAGCTTCATAAAGATTGATGGCATTAAGTTAAGTAGATAAGTGAGGCTCTGAGGATTGGTTGGTGCTAGGGAGTCCTTGTCTAGAGGGAAAGCAGGGTGTGGGATTGGCTGGTGTTGCCAGCAGTGGTGGTTAATTGTCATTTGATGCTCCAGGTTGCCAATTGCTGTTGCCAAAAGTGTTTCAGGTAGTTCAGGGGTTTATATTTTTACTCTGGTTTTCTCAATAACATTGATTGATCTGAGTTATGAGGGCCTTGTAACTGTTATAAGTAGTTTGTTTTGGTGTAAGGCAGAAGACATCTTTGATTTGTTGAGGTAGGGTGCAACAAAGGACAAACTAGAAGGTATTATAGTTCCAGCTGGTTTTATAGGCCTCTTGTTTGAACTAGACAATGAATGTGATGAATTGCTCATTGTTGTGCATTTAAAGGTGGAAGAGGTTCTCTTTGGCTTCTGCTACAGTGCCAAATACTCTGAACTTATTATAGAACTCCTGAGTAAAAACAAGCCAGTTGGAGAGCATAGAGTTATTAGGATCAAATTAAAGTAAGGCTATATAGTGGTCAAAGGCAATACCTTGTAGGTATGAAGTAGCAAAGGCTACTTATGAACTCTTAAGTTAAAAGGTGATAGGCTTAGCTTGGAAAATAATAAAGCATTGCATTAGAAAGATCCTCCATCTTTGGAGGTTGCAGCTGGTGATGGGTTCAGACTTTTGTATGTCAAGTTTTCTTTTCTAGGCTAGTGCATCATGGGTGTTGTCCTGGGTGTTCAGATTTAAAGGTAGGGGTCTGACATTGTAGTAGTAGTAGTAGTTGTTGTTCCTGTTACTGCATTGTGAGTGGAAGTTTTTCATGGCTAGGCTCTATCTACCTGGAGGTCTGCCATTGAAAGGTCCTCCATCTGGGCTAGCATTATCTAAAGGAGGTCCTGGAGCTTAGCAAAGAGGAGGGGGTTCCTCTAGGAATGGCTGTCCAAAGCTATTAGCATTAGCAGGTTGGTAAGAGAAGGGATTTGGTGGGGGTCAGGGAAAACTTATGGGAAAAAGGGGTCTGGATACTCCCAAGCTTAGGGGTTAGTGTAGGGGAGTTAGAGTATTTTAGCAGGGAAGAGTGGTACTCAGAGGGGCATTACTCCAGAGAGTATGGAGGTTGAAATAGAGTGATCTATCCTGAAAGGGGCCTGGAATTCTATTTAAAGGCAGGATCATTGTTGGTGGAGGGTGATGAGGCCTTTTAAGTACAGGGTGCAGACTTAGTAGGTTGATCCCAAGTGTGAAAGGTGCTGAGGATAGTATTGGCCCTGGAGGTGAGCAAAGAGGCTCAAAGTATAGGTGACAGATTGGTCAAAGAGTCTTCCAGTAGAGTTGAGGAATTTCAGAATGTTAGATGCCATGTTGAGTTCTTTCTGCTGGTAAGGGTTGGTAGCCAGGGCCTCTGTCCATGCTTTGAGAGGCTCCCTATGTACATAGAAGGAGTGGGTGGAGTCCACAGAGTCCTTGAAACACCAAGAGTTTGAACTAGTATAGATTTCTTTGACTAAGGTGTAGAGTTTATTTCAAAGGTTGGCATTGATTCCCAAAGTACTTCATATAGTTTCTAGGAGGGTGCCCTGTAGATAGCACTTGTTAAAATCAAGAAGACAATTTGCTTATATCTCCAGAGTACTAGTGGTGTTGGAATGTCTGAGGTTAGTCAGGAGGGCATAGATGCATCTAGCAAATTCCACATAGAAGAGGCAGAGGGAGCAGAGAATTTTGTTGCACTGTTGGAGGTAGGTTTTGACTCATTGCTGTCTTAGGGAGAATGAGGCTAGTGTAAGAGGTGGAAGCTAGAAAAGAGTATAGCCATTGAGTTATTCCAAGAGGTCCAGAGATGCAATAAGGTATGAGTAGATGTAGTAACGAGTAAGGGGGTAGATAGAATGAGGCTTGGCTAGAGGTGCTCTAGGTAATTCTCTGGAGTATATGTGGGGAAGGGCTCTATTTATAGGGAGTGTCAAGGAGCAGTGCTAGCCAAGGAGTATTTCTTGACTGATAGAGGGAGTATAGAAGGCTGGGGTCAGATCCAGGGTCCAGTGACAAAGAGCATAGAGGTCCAAGAGTGGCCCTGAATAGAATTGAGTGTAGTAGTTTTCAGGAACTAGCCTACTATAGGGGTCAGTTGGGTAACTGAGGGAGTTGTATATAGAATTATATATAGACATTGAGAATGGAGCAAGAGAGAGTCTTAGTATTATGTTAGGTTCTGTTGACCCACAGGAGCACAGCTTAACTAGGCAAATCCTTATTAGACAGACTTGACATCCTGCACTTATAACTTGATATTTTAGATAGGTCTGGACTTTAGGTATGGGTGATGGTAATTAAGTGGAAGTCATTTAGTTAAGTTTAGAGGAGACTAAAAAGGTCTAAGACAGGGTTCTATAGCTTTTTAGTAAAAAGCTAGAGTTAGGTGTGAGTTGGAGTGGTGAAGCTTGCAGAAATAACAGATGCAGATTAAAGGACAGATCAAGGATCAATCAATTATAGTGCAGGGTTGGAGCAGTTGTGAGACAAGTCCAGGGGTAGTGACAAATGTTTAAGATTGTAAAAGTCAAAATGTAGACTGTAATAGCAGGCCAGAGTTGAATCAGGGAAATAAGGGAACTTAGATATATAAAAGAGAGAGAAAGATAGGCAAGACAAGATAGAAATAAGATGAGATAAAAGTGAAAAAGATAGATTTAAGGAAATGAGACTAGAAAAGAGATAGAGGCAAAGTGGAGACTGATATAAATATAACTGAAGAATATTGGTAATATTAAGACTACCTCTAACAAGTACTGTTCTACAACTTATATACTGACTATGGGAATTACTCTGAAGAAGGTAGGTCAGATAGTGGGGCTTGTTGGAGATGTGCAGGTCCAGTGGGTGTCAGTTTTGATTAGTTGGTGGGCTGTGGTAGTATAGGAGCATGATCTATACTACAATCATCAAGACATTCCAGAAAGATAGGTAAGTTAAGAAGGGTATGTATTAGGATTAATAAAAGTGTCAGAGATTGCCAGGAGGGCATTGGAGATTGCTGGGAGATTAAGCAGGTTGAGAAAATGTTAGTAAGTTCTTTGAGGAGAGGAAGATGTTGAGGAGAGGTCTGGAGGTCCAGAAATGGGTTATGATAGCTATGTATAGAGATGGACATAAGACTCCTGAAGAACAAGATACTTTACTACTCTACAGGTGAGAAATGGATGCATAAAGGGGCTCCAAAAGGCATGATTCTGTATAGCAGACAGCAAAACATGGAAGCAAGCCACCTCTCAAACTAGCTGACATTCAGGCAGTCTTCTAGCCTAGGCAGTTAAAAGAGGCAATTTCAACACTAACAGCAGTTTTCTTAGAACTAACACTAAGTTTAAATAGATAAGAGCACCTTAAAGTCTCTAACAGTACCTTGCACCTTTCCCAGAATTTAAAATGCTAAGCCCTAATCCATTATACTAAAGGCTAAGAATCTGACAACAAAATCTAATAAAATCAAGAATAGCCCAACTTAACTTACTGAACACTAATATACTATACAAGAAATGAGACTTAATACTAATACAGGGACCATACCTTGACTAGCTGAATAATACAAGAGTGAACTCAGCTTAGTAAGTAATATACTCTAATACATATTTGGCTAATAAGAAGTGTATTAGATTAGTGATTCTAGTCAATAGACTACTGGACACAGACAAATGGCATCAACTTACAGTGATAGACACAGTAGATGTTATAGCTATATAGATCAGAGACAAATTTGAAAAGATATCTATTTTTAATATCTATAATGACTAGAAAAACAATGATAGCATGGATATCTTAAAGGGATTGTTGGAAATTTAGATAGAGAACCTGGTGAAAGAAGTAGAGCATACAGTGCTACAAGCACTAAGAAGCATGTAACTATGACAGGATCTGTCTATGATTTGACATAATAAAGTTTAATGTTTAATCAGTCAATTCTGCTATTACATGAACTTATTTATCCTCAACACTTCCCTTTGAGCAAAACATTTGTGACAGTCTTCACCTCAATCTAAAAAGCATAGTTCTCTTCTAGCATTCTCAGGGAAGATAGCAAAACTAGAAAACTTCTCATCAATCAATTTGAAGTAATTCAACCTAGTCTTATATGAAGTAGTGGAATGGCCAATGCCTCCATAATAGAAATAAGTCATGGTGGAACCAGTCTTCTTTGTCACAGCTATAGCATCCAAACCAGGCTTTTCTCCTCTGACTCTGACATAGTAGCAATAGTAGTAGTGTGGGTGAGATTCTGACAACTCTCCTCATTGAGTAAGTGAGTGATGACAAAGTTGAGGGTGAGCTCCTCAGGTTTTGATGGTCTTATAAAAAGAGGAGGGAAGAGACTAGCAGTGAGAATAATAATGATGTCTTTATCAGAAGTGGAAATATCAAAGAGTAGACTTCTCCAATCCAGGCTTCCATAGTTTGGCCTTTCTTCATAGAAGCAGTGATGAAGGCATAACAAAGCACAAAGCAACTACCAAAACTACAAGTACAATAAACTTTGGCAAGGTTCTTCTAGATAGTGTAAGGGTTTAAATCAGTCATATGGGTAAGTTGAGCATCTTCCATACTAAGAATCAATGTTGCCCTAGCCTCAGCCATCCTCTTGATCCTTTTCACCTCTGGACCTTCCTTATCCTCTAGCAACACCTTTTCCTCAAATAAATCCCAACATTCCTGATGAATCAGCACAGCCTCTATATACATTACCCACTCAACATAGTTTGTGTAAGAGAGATGGGGAAAGTAAATAGAATCATCTATAAGTACTGAATCTGGTATAATAGTGACCAAGAAAGAAAATGGAAATAAAGAGCAGCAAAGATAAAAGTAGTAGTAGGTTGAATTTCAAGATTTTTTGTAAGATTTGGCACTTGCAACACAAAACAGATTTTGGCCTCTAGAGGGACAAGTAATAGATTTTGGCCTCTGAGAGGCAGTTTTGAAATTTAGTCTTCATAGAGCAGGGTACAAAATTTGGCCTTTGTGGGGCAGGAGTAAGATACTTGAGGTATTTACAAGATGTTTAGCACTTATATTGGGAATTTAGACAGAGAACTTAGTAAAAAAAGCAGAGCACATAATATTACAAGTGCTGGGCATATAACTATGACAGGATCTATCTATCATTTAATATAATAAAGTTTAATGTCTGATTGGTTAATTCTGCAATCATGTGAGCTTAATTATCCTCAATAGGGATACCTGGCCTATAATCAGAATGACCTAATGGACAAAGTAACAGACTATATAATATAGGCAGGCAACTTCAATAGACACCATCTACTGTAGGATCATAAGAGGAATAGTTATATTAGTGGCCAATAGAGCAGTGTAGGTAATAATATCACTAACTGTAGATTATGACATAGTAATGCTACTGCTGAGAGAGACTGATATGCTGCATATAAGATGGACAGGCAACTGGACAAGACCTAATAATGTCTTTGGAAGCAGCAACCTAGAGAATCTGACTATATGATGTGAAGTGACACTACAACACTAAGGCCCATGCACTGATTATGTACCAATACTCATAGTATTAGATCTATCAATGTAAAAAAGGCCTTAGAACCCATGAGGAACTTCAGGGCTATGAACTGAAACAAATTCATGATGGAACTTGAGGCTAGAATGGGGGAAGGAGAACTTTCCTGCTACATAGCTGATATAAACAGAGGAGAAATTCCAGAAAATGACAGAAAAGCTTACAAAAGCCATTTAAGAAATAATAGAATCAAAAGTACCAATAATAAAGCCATTGAGACATATGAAATAGTGGTAGTCAAATAAGTTAGATAAATCAAGGAAGAAGTTAAAAAAGCTGAGTGACAAAGCCCACAGGTACAGAGTGCTAGATGACTATCCAATAGAAGAGGAGCTTCAAGCAGAGCAGAGATGCTACATGAACAAGATGCAGAGAGCTCAAACAAGGCATTAGGAAGAGTTTCTAACCAATGTCTCAGAGCAAGAACTATGGATTGCAAACAAGTATGTATTAAAACTCATGATGGATAGGGGGCAGTCTAGGATCTCTACTCTGTAATATAGAGACAAATGAGGACCCATATAGGAGGTAAAGACAAATGACAAAAAATGCAACCTATTCAACAAGACACTCTTCCTAGAGCCATCAAGTATGATGATAGTCTCTAAAAACTACAACTACCTAGCACCTCACCCTATGAGCAGCCCTATAACAGAGAAATAGATTTGAAAAAGCATTATACAACTTGGTCTATATAAATAAAGCCTGTAGCAATGATGGCATTTTCAACATTGTAATCAAGAACCACCTTCTTTTTCTTTTTAGAGCAGTCTTCAATTTAGAAACATACTACCTCCTTCAAGGAAGAGTTTAACAGTTATTCTGAAGAAGCTAGAGAAACTATTGTACAGCACTCCAAAGGCTTACTGCCCAATTGTCCTCCTTAACATAATGGCACAAGTACTTATGGCAATTGTAGCAGAGAATCTTATTTACATTATGGAAAAGCACAGCCTGCTACTAGGACTACAATTTAGAGGGAGATTAGGCTACACCACAACTGACTCCCTACAAATGCTCATATACTAGGTGAAGCATAGATAACAATAAGGTAGGATGGTATCAGCACTATGTCTAGACATTGAAGAAGCCTTTCTGAATGCAGTGCATAAATAGTTGCTATACAACATGAGGAAGCATAGAGTTTCAAAGGAGTATGTTAGGTTTATAGAGAGGTTACTCATGAGCAGGCAGACAAAATATGATTTAACAACTATATTCAATATTTTCAATAGTATAGGACAGGAAGATTCCATTTTGATAATATTTTACCTATTCTACAATGTCAACTTGATAGAAGTGGCAGATAGAAAGCAGGAACTTGCACTGGGATTTGTCAATGATGTGGCACTAGTAACCTCAGGCAAGGACTTCAAGAAGACTAGTTGAAAGCTCAAACAAATAATGGTCAAGTGGTGGGAGAGTATTTCAATAGTCAAAAAAACATGACTCAAGGTTTAAAACAAGCAAGTTTGAGTTAATATATATGACAAGAAGGAGGGATGATGACCTGGCTCTAAGAGCAACATACCAATAAAGATACACAAGTTTTTGAGAGTGGTAGTTGATAAAGAGCTGAGATGGAACAATCATATAAAATATATAATTACAAAAGCTACAAAATATACTCTGATATTTCATAGGCTGATCAGACTATTGATAGGCCTCAGCCTTGAATTTATGAGCAGACTGTACATAGCAGTAGCCCTTCCAAGGCTAACCTATGCAATAGAGGTTTAGTACTTTCCAATATACAGAAGAATAAATGCTAAGAAAGACAGAGAGTTAGCAGACCTTATAAGGAAGCCCTGAGACTGGAATAGTTAATGCCAAAGTATGTTCACCCTCCTCAAGAAAGCCTTTACCTCCACTCTAGTCCTTTACTACTTTGACCCCATTTCACCTATAGTACTTAAATACAATGCCTCCAACTATGCCATTGCTAGAATACTCTTTCAGTCAGATTCTAAAGGAAAGGACTTCTGTCCTATCACCTTCTACACCTGTTCAATAATTCCTGCTGAGCTGAACTACAACATTTATGACAAAGAAGTCCTTGCCATTGTTGAGGCCTTCAGGCAGTAGAGGGCCTACCTCAAAGAAGCTCCATATTATATCTAAGTCTACTCTGACCATAACAACCTCCAATACTTCACTACTACTAAACAACTCAGCTGGTGACAAGCTTAGTGGTCTGAAACCCTATCTGAATATGACTTTACCATCTGCTACCACCTGGGTCAACTTGGTGCAAAACTTGATGCCCTTACTTAAAGGCCCAACATATACTCAAAGAAGTCATTTGAAATTGAACAGAATGCATTTAACCATTGAGTAGTAATCTCCCCTGAACATCTCCATGCTGTGCTAATCATGAATGAAGAGGGAATTCTCTACCAGATATAGAATGCACCCTTGGACAACTTCTTCACTCAAATTCCCCCTTTGACAACTCCTTGACCAACCAACCCTTTATACTTTCCTGGACCATAAACTCTTACTCTAGGATGGAAGGATCTATGCTCTAGACTATAAATCTATCCACCTCAACATCCTCTGACAGTATCATGACTATAAACTCTAAAGACACCTTATAAGCTTACAAATCCTGCCTCTAAGCCAAGGTACTCCACTACTGCTTCTATGGCCTATTAAAACCCCTTCCTATCAGCTGCTACCCCTAGTTTATAATATCAATAGACCATATTGTCAAACTCCCTAAATCTGAAGGCTTGGATGCAATTCTTGTAGTTGTCTTCTAGCTTACTAAGCAAGCCTTATTTGTCCCCTGCTACATTACAGATAATGCTCCAGAGCTTGCCCAGCTATTTCTTGAACATGTTTTTTCCAAGCACAGACTTTCAGACAATATCATCTCTAACTGTGGACCTCTATTTATCTTCTAGTTTTAGCAGTCACTATACAAGGCTCTGGAAATCAAAACCAATCTCTTGACCACCTA
>JABCKS010025538.1:2401-13564 GCA_018851325.1 Termitomyces sp. DKA19 | reverse complement strand
GTATGAAGTAGAAGAGATACTAGACAGTAGGTATTTGAGAGGGAAGATACAATTCAAGGTGAAGTGGAAGGGTTATGACATTGAAGATATATCCTGTGAACCACAGGCAAATGTACATGCACTGGTAAGAGTCCAGAAGTTTCATTGCAAGCACCCTAATGTCCCAAAAGCAATCCAAGGCCTGTCCCTGCAGTGAACTGGGTGATTCAGGAGTTCTTTCACCCAGGTATATCAAGCCACTGCATTCTAGAGGGGGTGATGGCAGAGGATGTCCCATTCCATTATTTCCATTTCTTTTCATTTCTTTTCACCTTATTTCACCTCACCTTACCTCACTTTGGAGTTACAGCCCCACCATCATTTTGTGAAGCATGTGTTGTAAGACATGTGCAGCAAGGCAGTGATGGAGGCATATGTCTTCAGTCACATGCTTACATTTCACCTTGTTTCACCTTGCTTCACTGTATTTCACCTTGTTACCTATTGCTCTTCTACATGATCTGCAGGTCAGATCAAGGTCAGCAATATATTGGCAAATGCATATGACCCAACCAACTACTATATAGTTGGTCTCATAGTGCAGAGGGGATAGAAGGCTATGCTGGCAAAGAGAGATTTCAGACTTGATTTTTTTGGATCTCCATTTGCCAGCTGTGTGAATAAGCTACAGCCTCCAAGTGTTGCCCTTATAGGAAAGGTCTGAGACAAGATATAAGCATTTTTAGTCAAAGCTAGAGTCAGAGTTGGAGTAGAGGAGCTTGCAGGGACAATGGAAGCAGATTGAAAGGCAGATTGAGGATCAATTAATTGTGGCAAAGTGTCAGAGTGGTTGTAAGACAAGTCCAGGGTTAGCAATGAATGTTCAGATTGTAAAAGTACAAATGGGGATTATAACATCAGGCTGGAGAGAATCTGGGAAGCAAGGAAACTTAGGCACACTAAAAGAAAATGGAAACAGCAGAAATAGGGTGGAGATGAGATGAGACAGAGGCAAAAGAGATAGATTTATGGACACAAGGCTAGAGATAGAAATAGAGACAAAATGGGACATGGTATAAATGTAAATAGAGAAATATTGCTAATATCAAGACTAGCCCTAGTAAGTACTACCTTATAACTTATATACTAACTATAGAGTTACTCAAAAGAGGTGGGTCAGACAGTGGGGCTTATTGGGGCTATGCAGGCTTGGTGGATGTTAGTTCTAATCAGTTAGCAGGCTGTGGTAGTGTAGGAATATGGTCTGTACTATAATTGTCAAGATATTCCAGAGGGTCAAGTAAGTTATGGAGGTAGGTCAGAGTATGTATTGGAATTAGGTGAAGTGTTGGGAATTGCTGAAAGTGTGTCAGAGATTGCCAGGAGGTCAGGGCAGGTTAAGAAAGTATTGGTGGGTTCTCTGGAAAGTAGTGAGATCTTAAGAAGAGGTTCAGAGGTCCAGGGATGGATTGTGACAGAAACATCACTAATGTGATTTCAACTCTTTGAGGACTTATCTTCTAATAGTAAGTTTTTCTTTCAGCACCCACTATATGATCTGGTCATAGCATAGACAGGTCCTCTAACATCATCTCCCCTTTAAAGTGCAGTGTCTTAATGTATAAAATGGAAAAGGTTATAGATTGCTTGATCTGCCACAGAGATAGAATAGATATGTCAAATTCTCTTTGGTACATTGGAGTGTCTATAGTAAAAGCCCTAGATCAGAGCTAGTGCATGTATATTTGTCTGTAGTTTCCAAGAGATATCCTTAATGCTATAGCCTTTCTACTTTACCTTGAACTATAACTTCGCATGAAACACTCTACTGTCTAGCACTTCCTTCACCTCATACTTTTCCTCATTATTGACCAGCACTAGTAGTGGTGATGGACTTGAGCATTAGCCAAGAATGGAATACTCTGGAGTTGGAAATAGCTTGCCAGTGTTGAAGACTGAATGCAGTTTATATAGACCTGCTATCAAGGAAGTCCTTAGGTTTTCCCATTTCTTAATATCCTATCCCTCTCAGATTACTCCTACTCTAGTTTTCATTGATGCCTTTATCTTTGACCTACCTATAGGTCTCACTTTTATTTCTTTAGCTACTATAGTTCCTTGTTCTAATTCAGATAGTGTTAACCTTCCACATACTCACTAGATTATGTAATGTTTACATAATCAGATGGGCATTTTTCTCAAAGAGATATATTCAGCAATATATATATAGCTACACACCTAGCAAAGAGAGATCCAAAGGGAACAAGTCTGAGGATACTCTCTGCTAGTTGTTTGACTGAGCCACAGCCACCAGAGGTTGCCCTTACACTTGTAGGAAGCTTCAGCCAATAGGCTAATGGCTCTACCTGTCTTTCCACCTTGAATGGCCCTATGTGATGATGGGACAGCTTTTGTAATAGTTGTGTTGCCTTTATATCTCAGCTATCTGTCAGAGTTTACCTTACCTAGAAAGAATGGCATCATCTATGTGAAAGAGTCAATATGGTGACATGGCAGTCTTAAAACAAGGTCAAGTGGCATAAGAAAGAGATCTTTAAAGATCCTAGTGGCTGAAAACTGTAAGCTGCAAAAGGACACTGAAAACTGTAGGTGAAGGACTCACATAAAATGTAACTAGCTTTCCTGCTGCTAGCAGCTCACAAGACCTGTACAATAGTAAACAGTAGCCAGGTCATCCATCAAGGAATGATGTGACCTGCTGTTAGCCACCTATGCACCAATAAGTGCAATTATAGATCAATGATCCATGATTGCCCATCAAACCTTCTATAATGAAAAGTAATTTTTGGATTCTCAATAAGTAAAACATGGACTGTACAATGCACTATATCAAATGGCTACCACCCTATAAAGAGCCTCCAACACAGCACAAAGGTCACCTAGCTGCCACCTATGAGGAGAGAGGAATTGGAAGAAGGGGTTCAGCTAACAATGGCTATTTTACTGGGATCCAGACCACACCAAGCTTTAACAGCACTCTGGGAAGACATCAGTATACTGCATACATATCACTATTCCTCAAAAGATGGAACAGTAGCAAGCATCTCCTTGTCATGGATCTTATAATTTCATTCTACTATCATGAGACTCTTTGAATAAGAGGCTATAAGATGCTACTTACCATCCTCTTGACTGCTGGGACAGGACAGCTCTGGTGGCAAAGTCTGAACTATCAGCTTCAGCATAGAAGAAAGCATCATTATCCAGGAACAGAAGGACTGATTTAGAGATACAAACTTGCTTGAGGGCATTACAGACAGCTTGCTGCAGACTTCTGTTGCTATGCTATATCCTTATTGGTGAGGTCAAAAAGAGGATGTGTATGATGAGAGAAGTCCTGAATGAACCTCTGGTAGAAGTTAACAAAGTCCAGAAATGCCTAGACTTCCTTTTTGTTCTTTAGCTTTGGCCATTCTACTACACCTGCCACCTTAAAATGATCAAGCTTAGATATTTAGCCTTAGTCTGCAAATTTATATTTTTCAGGTTTCAGGTAGAGCTGATATTAGCAGAGACACTCTAAGACAAGTCATATGATCTGGTGGTGTTCATCCAAAATCTTTATATAGATGGAAATATTGTGCAGATGGATGCAGACAATACTTTCTGCAATCAAATCATAGAAAATGTCATTCATCATTGTCTAAAAAGTGGCAGGGCTATTTGTGAGGCCAAAGAACCTTATCAGAGGTTCAAAGAGTCCACAATTCTTCCACTTATTCCCTTCTTTGATGTGCACATTGTTATAGCCCCAATAGACATCCAACTTGATGAAATAATGTGTGCCTCAAAGGTTGTTGACAAGTTTGGAGATGAGTGGTAGGGGGTAGTAATTCTTCACTATCATTACATTCACAATTCAATAGTATTAAACCAGACAAAGAGACCTATTCTTCTTTCTAATAAAAAAGACAGAGGAAGCTATTAGTGACTTAGAGGGTTGTATTTTAGCTAGAGCTATGGTTCCTCTGCAGGAATGCATCTAACTCATTCTGCTCATATAGTATGAGCAGATAGACTTTACAACTGAAAAGTTCTGCTCCAGATATTAGCTCAATTGTATTGTTCTGTTACTTGTACTTAGGAAGTAAGTTAAAAGATGCCTTGAACAATGCATTCTCAAAGTCCTGAAGATGGTGAGGGACAGTGCTATGGAAGGACTTAGGCCAAGAGTTTGCTGCAAATGCTTCAGGCAGTCTTTTAGAAGTAGTCTGACTGGCCTTAATCTCTGCCACTATTAGAGGTGAGCAGAATGTTGTAGTATAGATCCTATCATCTACTTTAATGGTCTTATCTGGCCCAGTCAATCACAGAGTAAATGAAGCTAGCTTCATTAGAGGTACCATTAATGTAGTATACTGGGATAGGGCATATGAGTGGTTGAGTGAAGAGATAGTCTTGTTTCATATACTCTGCATCAAAGAAAAGGCCAGTTGCCCCACTGTCAAGTAGGGCAACCCACACTGAGAGTCTGCTGGGTGTTTATTCTCTCCATCTCCACCTCCAATCTTAAAGAGTTAATAGAGGAAGTAGACACAACAACATAATGATAAGGGAGGCAACATTTCCAGACAGAGATTTTTAGACTTGATTGAAAGGGAACTTCTCCAGTTGAGGCTTGACTCAAGAATGTTGTATGTCAGAGGGAATACTTACATTTTCAATCACAAAATCAGGTACTCTGGGAGTTATATTAAATTCTATAGACAGGACAACAAAGTGATTAGCACTAGGAAATGAGGCATATAGTTCATCAATTACTTTTCTAAAAATCATCTTCTCACTCAAGAGAAGGGGCACTAGCATCTCCACCTTTCTTGCTAGGAGGTTCTGCTGGAAGAACATCAGAAAAAGGGGCTCCAAAGGTTTCCTTGGCAGCAAGAAGTTGGATCAGCAATTCCTCCTACTCAGATGGCAAGAGATAGCAGATTCCATTTCTTGAGGGCAGTAGCAAGGCAAAGTGGCCTACCTGTCAAGGGTTGTCCCATTTTCACTCATTTTACCTTATTTCACCTCATCTCATCTCACTCCATCTTGGAGCTATTGTTCTGTCACTATTCTGCTGAGGCATGTGCATTGATGCCCATACATTAATGCATCAATGATGGCACATAACTTTGATCTATGAGGTTAGAGTTTATCTCACATCCTTACCTTGTCTCATTTTACCTTACCTCATCTCACCTCACATTTCCCAAGCTACTTGCTGGCCAGATCACGTGTGCCAATGTATTGGTGATAGCATGTGACTCCTCTGACTACTGTATAGTTGGTCCTACAGTTTCAGGAGCCTAGAAGGCCACATTGGGCATAGGGAGTCCTTAGACTTGTTCTCTTTAGATCTCCCTTTGCTAGATGGGTAGTTGAATCTGTAGATTAGTATAGTGCTAAATAGTGTAGACAAATATCAGATATGTAATCCTTTAGAGGTCATCATAAAGTCTGTAAACATGACTGATATATTTATCTGTAGACAAATATAAGATATGTAATCTACAGGGTAATATAAGTTATAAGTAGTAGTCAACATATTCTACAGAGGTCATGATGAAGTCTGTGAACACAACTGAGGGCAAATATTGTGTACCTTTGTATTTATACTACAAAATAAGGTTTGCCAGTAAAGAATGACAAATAAAAGACATTACACCAGAGTAGTGCAACATGATGCAAGCAATAAAATAAAAAGTGGAAATTATAAAAATAAATAAATAAATACCATCAGGTATATGAGTATTGACTGGGAGTCATATGCTAACACTTCCCCTGATGCCCTGGCTGCACTAATTTTGAAATCCCATGAGGTTTACAAGGTATTTGTGGTTTATCTGTAGAAGAGATTTTGTACAGATATTGGCTATGTTCTTGGTTGAGGATATAAGTATAATTTTGATTTGTCCTTCATATATCCTTTCTCAAATATAATGATGCCATATATCTATATGTTTAGCACAAGCATAGCCTTTTGTCAATTCTTCAAGGGCTATAGACAAACAATTATCTGCATAGATGATGGCTGGAAGTTTCTGTAGTAAATTGACCTCAAAAGTTGTATATCCAGAGAGCCCTGTTGTATACTTTGAGTAAGGGCCATATACTTGGCCTTATTTGTGCTCAGCACTACAATGGGTTGACACTTTGAGCTCCACAATATGCACTACTAGCCATCATGAACACATAACCTCCCATCAATCATCTAGTATCCAGGTCCCCTCTGAAGTTGGAGTTGATAAAACCATTCAAATTAATGTTGTTTTCTGGTTGCCTTGAGTATATAAGCTTATAGTCCAGACTTCCCTTCACATACCCAAGCATATGAAGCAAAGCTTTCCAGTATGAGGGGCCAGAGTTTGTCTGGAACCAAGCTAATATGCTGACAGCAAATGATAAGTCTGAGTGTGTGGCCACTTGTACCCACATTGATGAGCCAAGCACCTTCCTATATAGTTTGTCAGCCACATACTCTTTGTCACCTTCAGACTTTGGCCACATTTTCTTGGTGAGTTGAATACCAGTGGATAGTGGAGTATGATGCAGATTATAGTCCTTCATGCTGAATTTCTTCAGTACCTATATGAGATAAGCCTTCTGTGACAGTAACATAGTTCCTGCTGTTCAATCACACTCAATGGCTATTCCAAGGATGAATGATGGTTCTTTCAGGTCTTTTATTCTGTATATACTTGCCAATTCTTCTTTTGGATGTTTTGGTCTATCCATAGTAGTTATAGTTCCAAAAACATTGTTGTTGAATGTGTTTGTAATGGTGTGTTCCCCATCAATATTCCTTGTATGCATGCAAGGGTTGGCTCTTGATGTATAGTATCCCAGGTCCCTGTACACTAGGTCTCTGTACACTTTGTCTAACATCCAAAAGCAATCCCTTTCTCCTTGTATGAGTCCATAAAGTGTCTTCAGGAGGACTACCTTCTTTCCCTCCCTTCCTGAAAGACCCAGTGGAACATCTATGTATACCTGGAAATCTGGAATGTTATTAAGGTAGGCTAACATGAAATCTACTTGTGAGATCTCCAGTTCAGTACTGCTGCCACTACAATAGTAATTCAGAGAGATTCCAACCAGATGACTATAGCATAGGTCTCATTGTAGTCCTTGCCCAACACTTGAGAATACTCTTTAGCCATCAGCCTTGCCTTCTGTCACACAATCTGCCCTTCCACATTGTAATTGTTTGCAAAAGCCCATTAGCATCCAACCATTTTCTTGCCCACCAGTACATCTCCCTCTAGGATCATCTTCCACACCTTTTTCTTCTCTATTACTTGCAGCTCTTCCTCAATGGCTGGCTGCCAAATGTCAGGTCTCTGCATTGCCTCTGCATACATTGTTGATGCCTGAGCATTGCTGTTAGTGGCAGAGTTCATAAGGAGTGCAGATATACATAGGCATTTTATACTAGGAAAGCTTCTGGGTTCTTGCTTTGAAGTTGTGTTGAGCATCTTGGAGGTGGTGGTGTGACTACATCTGCCAGTGGTTGGGTGTTATTTAGATGTAAACTACTATCAAGGGTGTTCTCAGGGTTGATAACATCCAAATTAGCAGGATCAATAATCTGGGGTGGGTTGTAGAGTGCAGCATTTCTACTAGCTCAAGGTGCCACTGATTGTCTCTGTGTGAGGACTTCTGGAGTCTGTGTCTCAGGTGTATTATGTATGATATGTATTAACAGCAAGTTGTCTGCTAGTCTGGTCTCAGTGTAAGTCCTGTAGCCAGTACTCTTATCAAAAATCTATTATAGGAAGTGATGATTGCCCTGGATGTGTAGTGAAACAGTTGATATCCTTCTATGCCTGCATAGCCTACCAGTACACACTTGACAGATTTCAGCTCCAACTTAGACTTTACCAGCTCCTTTGGTACTTTGGCATAGAGTGCAGCCAAACAGTTGTAAGTACACCACATTCTGTTTTTTTCTAGTCCACCTTTCCTCAGGGACTCCATCATGTCATACTGATGGCAACTGATTTTGAGTATAGATCTGGGTGGCAGCTGCTTCTGCCCAAAGCTCCTTTGACAGGCTGCTGTCTACTAACATACACCTGACTCTCTCAATGATTGTCTGAATAGTCCTCTCAATAAAGCTGTTTTGAGAATATGTATAGGATACTACTGGTCTCAGTACAATTCCCTGTTTTGTGCAATACTCTTCTCACCACTCATTTATCTATTCCCTACCAGCATCAATACAGACCATCAGTAATTTGTGTCCTATCTGACAGTCTGATTCAGCATGATAGATGGTAAAGGCAGCAGGAATAGAGAGGGTGTCCTTTCATGTGAAGAAATATCCAGTAAGTCTAGATGTGCATTCATTAGCTAAAAGCATCATGTACACTGTACCTTCAAGGGACTTTGTCAAAGCTGGGCCCTGAAGGTCAATGTATATACAACTTCTTGCTCACTGTTGTAGGGTCTCAAGGTATGCTTGCTATATATGCAGTCTTCACAAAGCCCCTTTACCTTCAGACCCCCTTTTATAGTCAGACCATTTACTCAGTCCATTTACTCAGTCTTTTCTGACCAGCATTCAGATGAAGTGAGCTCCACATGTCCAACACAGTGGTGCCAGCCATCCAGGTCTACTAGTATGTTTATAGATGTTGCAATCAGGGTCTGTAAAGTATAGTTGTTACCCAGCATATTGAGAAGGTACATTCCATTTGTGCCTCACCCAATCAGGATCTCCTTCCCTTTAGAGTCCTTAAATACCACTCTGTCTTCCACAAAAGTAACCAAAAATCTGGCTCAATCAAATTTTCTGATAGAAATGAGATTTGCTGCAAGGTCTAGAGTATAAAGAGCATTTCAGAAAATCAGTTCAGTTTCAATTCTATTCACAATGATCTCCTTCCTAACTGTACCCTGGCCTATGATATGAAAGGTTGCATCCTTTGACACTGCTCTTCCCTTCCTTGGGGTCCTGAGCTATGTACTCTGAAATTACTCTGCAATCAATAAAACAATGGTTGCCTACTTCTGAATCTGCAAAGGTTAGGACATCTGGGGTGGAGTTAGGAATTATGGCTAATGCATATGTAGTTTAGGCTGTTCTGATTGGACAATGTATCTGCTAGGTTTGCTGTTAGTGTGGAAGGTTTAGCTACAACTGATAACAGTGCTTGTTTGCAGTTTTAGAAGTTAGGTGGGAATTGGCCTTCCTTTCTGCCCTCCTTCCAGTAGCACTTTTCAATTGTATGTCCTACACACTTACAGCTTGGGTTTGTGCATGTCAGTTTGAGTTTTTGGATAGTTGTGGTTGTGGTCTGTAGTGCCATAACAGATGGCATGGTCTGTTTCTGCATTTTCAAGCACTCCCAGTGTATCAATAGTCCTGAAATTAACTTGGCTAATGTTTTGGTGGAATATAGGCTAGCTACAACAATATTGTAGGACTTGGGGAGCAACATCATAATTAATTTGCTCCTTTCTCTGTGGTATCCATCCACTTTGTGTGCAAGTCTGACAAGTGAGTCAGGAGGTCTCCCCCATCTGCAACTCTCACTCCACACAGGGTATTTCCTGCTCCTATGGCTGCTAAGTCCAATACTGCACTATATGTCTTGGTCAGTGATACCCAAGCTTGGACCACAGAGTCATCCATTTTGATACTCAGTCCAATGGGGTTTTTGCAGTTCTATATAATTAGTGCAAGTATGCATACATCTCTGACATCCCATTCCTCCATTGATAGGGTGTGGGAGTTCCATTTAGTTGTGCTAGTTGTTTGCTCCAATATAAGGACTAATTTTACTTTGTCCTCCTCCTTGGTGCTTTTGATATTTTTGGTGTTTGGATTAGGGATGCTACCATCAAGGTACCCCTTTACTCCACATACACAGGCTGCAATCAGCACCCTGCTTTTGAAGTGGACAAAATTCATTCTGTCAAAGTGTAATTCTTCCAGAAAAATGGAGGACCATTGGATGTGGAGTTTTGACACATTTTGGTAACAGTTTAGAGAATGAGTCATCTTTTTCATTACAAAATAACCTGTTGACAAATATAAGATATATAATTCCTCAGAGGTCATAACAAAGTCTATGAACATGACTGATATATTTTACATGTAGTCAAATATAAGATATGTAATCCACAGAGTAGCATAAGTATAAGTAGGTAAGTATGAGTAGTAGTCAATGTACCCCTCAGAGGTCACAACAAAGTCTGTGAACATGACCAAGGGGAAATGTTGTGTACCTTTGTATTTATACTATGAAATAAGGTTTGCCAGTAAAGACTGACAAATAATAAACATTATACTGGAGTAGTGCAACATAATATGAACAATAAAATAATAAGTGAAAATTATAAAAATAAATAAATAAATACCATCAGGTATGTAGTGCAGACTGGGAGTCATATAATTGTTGCTGATATGGCAATAGATTCTATTGAGTTTTGAAATACTCAAGCACTCTGTGGTCCACAATTACATGGATCTAGTATCCTAAGAGCTTATCCTCCTATCTTGGGAGGGATTCTAGAATAGCCAATATCTCTAGTTTATGCATGGTATAGTTTTGCTGTTCATTGGTGAACTTTTTAGTCATATATCCAGCTGGCCAACATTTCTGCCAGCTTTATTCTTGTCCATACATAGCTCTGACACCTGTCTTTGAGGCATTGCATATCATCCAAATAGGATACTTGTGTTGATGATCAATTGGCTATATAATAGGTGTTTTGGCATAGATCTGCTTAATCATGTCAAAGCACCATTGGTGAATGGGGCACTAGTGGAATGGTGACCCATTCTGTATCATGGCCATCAATAGCCCTGTATATACAGAAATATTAGGGAGAAAGTTCCCAATGTAATTTACTAGCCCAATAAACTATTGGATGTCATTGTAGGTTCAAAGAGTACACCACTCCTGAATCTAGTTCAACTTATCCATGTCAGGGTGGTTACTCTGCAAGTCAATTATCCATGTCAGGGTGGTTACTCTGCAAGTCAATAACATGGTTAAGACACTCAACATGCTTAGTATCCAGCTCACACTCACTTCTTCCACTTGAGGTAGAGCTTGTTCTTGTATATTCAAAGGCTACTCTGAGCTGCTCTTCATGCTCCTCAATTATATCTAAAAAGATGAAGATATCATGTAAGTACACATGCATCCATTTCCTAATGATGTCCCA